>VDFB02072030.1:0-29527 GCA_007258455.2 Sequoia sempervirens
CTACCAACCATGGCTCATATGCAGTCCCCCGCACATCTATCAATCTGATAGATGGCCCTACCCTTTGATGAAGAGATTGGTGGAGTAACCTCGTAACGACAACCATTTTGATCTTAGTGATGTTTCCTACATGACTAAAACTTGTAAACCCTACAATCTGGAACTAGCATGCATAAATGGATCATAGTAAATTGAAAGTGGATCCAAAGGCAGTCACACTACTTTTTCCAAAGTGTTCTCACTCAATAATTTGAGTGATAGTCATCCTACTCACATACACTACTCAAGCTCGATTTGACTTTAGGGCACTATAATCTATGCATAGGTATTTCCTCCAATGGGTAGTCTTTAACCCTAGAAACATCCTATTCCCTTTCCCACAAACTTAATGGTATTTCTACTCACAAATCATAAGTATAAATTACCCTCCCTTCAATGGACAATCAAATCCCGAGAGTATTTCACTAGCTATCTAATATAATCAAATAACTTTAGCTATGAATAAACCTTAAGCTATCCTTGTTTAATCATTCCTAGTATCTTAATACTAATGACAAACATTCCCTCATATTATGGAGTAAATACAATCACTTCCATAGAAAAGCATAAAATAGCTTCTTTTTCCTTTCCAAAGCAAATGTTATGTTTTCCTAATGCAAGTAATCTCAAGCAGTTCAAATAAAGCATTCAATTCTCAATCTTTTGTAAATAAGATAAAATAAGAGAAGACTAGATCCTCATGCTTGTAATACACTTAACCAATTGACTAACTTGATGCAAAACTTTCCAACAACAACTTCCTAACTTTACTTTATCAACCCAAAGAAATTCCTCAATATAGCCTCTTACTCAAGATAATGCAATGCTCTCACAAAGTAATTCTCAGCTCTCATAAAATATCTCTCAGCTCTCACAGAATATTTCTCTCAGAATATTGTAGCAAAGTAAATTTGTAGAATAATTTTGCAGAATAATGTGTTCAAATGAGAGAACTTTCCCCTCTATTTATACAGCAAAATACAGATATTACATCCTACAGAAAAGGCATGCAAGTCGATAGCTCTCTCCATGCAAGTTGACTCACTACATACAGCCTAAAGGTGGCAAAAATCTGAGTGTAAACTCATCATAATTTACTACATATCAACTTATTTAGTTCACATTAGCTAAAGACTAATTCAAAGGTGCACATGCCCAAATGATGATAGTCGAATTGCAACCAAAATAGACTTCTATAGATTATAGAGTTTTCATTTGTTGGTGCCATCTATCTTCCAACTTCCCTAACTCTTTGGTGTGGTTTAACTCTCTTGAAACAATCTTCTATTAATAGACAACACTTATACTATGTCGACTTGGTTATAGTTTTATTGAGCAACAGAGGAAAGATGAGTCGCTTCATAACAATAGCATATAAATGGTGCTTTGACCAACTCATGCCTTGTTGTTCACTTTTCCTATTATCATGTATTCATAATACTTTATGAACTCAGGACCAATAAAAAAAATGGCAGAGCATCGGAGAAACCAAAGCTTTCGCAGGCACCATGGCTTGCAATACGAGGGAGGGAAAGCTCAATGGCCTTTCAATAAGAGGAAGAGAGGGAGTTCTAATCACGCAGGGAGGCACAATGGATATGCTAAGGCTTGGTAGGCTCCGGGTAATCAGAAAGATAGCTTTGGGGGATCTAGTGTTTTTTCCCGCTCATGTGCGGTGGTGGCGGGTAGTGGCGAAAGGTTTCATTCCACGTACTCGAAGGGGCGTGTGGATTTCAAATCATTGGAAAAAAAATTATGGCTTCCAAAGAACCAGACAGAGAAAGGAGAACCAAGCCAGGTAATAAAAAAAATTCTTCACACTACAATGGTTACTCTTTTGATAGATAACAATGAATGGAATGACTCTGTGAGTACGTTTAAAGCGCATGCTTTTTTTGTGCATTGGGGAGGGCATTGGCCGGAACTCACAAAAGCGAAGGAGTGGTGTGATGCAAACTGAGGTAAAGGGTGTGATGTTAAAACTTTGGAAAATGGTTTTTACCTGGTAGTGTGCCAAACTGATCAGGATAAAGACTGGAATTTAAGTGGTGGCCCTTTCACAATGGATGGAAAAGGTTTGTTTAGTTTAGAGTGGGCCTCAAATTTTGATCCGAATAAGGTGAAGACAGAGGAGCTAGATGTTTGGATTAGCTTGAAAAATATTCCACAAGAATATTGGGATCATGAAACCCTAAGAAAAATTGGAAACAAACTGGGAATCTTTGTAAAATCGGAGATAGTGGTAGAAAAAGTGGATTGTAGTATGTTCCCAAGGATTTTTATTCTAAGACAGATAATCCACCCTCTACCAAAAATGATAGAGCTAAAATTTGGTGAAAGTATGTGGTGTCAGAATCTGGTGGTGGAGGATCATAGAATGACTGCTGGGAGTGGGGTAGGTGTAGGGTGCGTTGAGGTCCCGAGTTGGCAAGCTTCAAAAGGGAAAGGTGCTATTCAAAATTTTCTTGCGGAGGAGGTGATAGCTCTCACAGAGGCTGTGGCTATTGAAGAATGGTGAACAACAAAGGAATGGGGCTTGTTGGAGTTTCTAATGAAAGGAATAAGTCAAGAAACTGAAGAGGAATCTATTTTATGGGATATTAGGAGAAAACAGGAAATTGATTATATTCATGAAAATGAATGTGTTTTGAGAGCTCAAAATCTAGCTTATGATGGGTTGATTTCGAGTGAGGTAAAAAGGTTTGGTAAGGGTGTGGAAAGAGAGTTAACTCTAGCAACTCCAAATAGAATCACTATGGCCTCAAGCAAAATAAGGAGTAATGAGGTGGAGGTTTCTGCTAAAACTCTTTCATCTCTTTATGGGGAAGAACTAGGCAAGCCTCAGGAACAGAATATTTCGAATGATATTGGGCTTGGCCGTATTGAAAAACCTGATGATGAGTGTCCTCAACAATATTCAGTTAGTGGAAGTTTGGAATAGATGGGTGATGCGCTACAGGTTGTAGATGACAGTCCAATTCGTTTAGATGGGGTAGTGTATAAGGACATTCCAATTTCTCCTATTCAAAATTTAGGCAGTGCCTTTGAAGGAGTCAAAGATAGTGGGGAATCGTTGGAAGGCTCGAGCTCAGAAACAGCATCAGATTCAGAGGAGGATGGGGAAGATTTACTGGGCTTTAATGATCAAATTGGGTTAGTAGAGAAGAGGTCTTTAGACTAATCCTCGACATAGAATAGTAAGGTAAAGGTTCGTGAGAAGTGTAGGCGTGGCCCTAAAACTAATAAGATTCGCCTTGAAATGGCTGGGAATGCAATAGGTCAAAGCAAATTGAGATAGGGAAAAGGTTATGCCTTTTCATGGCAGCCATGAAAATCCTATCGTGGAATGTCAGGGGCTACAATGCCCCTGACAAAATACGTTTGATCAAGCGATGTTTTGATCAAACAAGGCCGAGTATTGTTTTACTTCAAGAAATGAAAATAAAGGAAAAGGATTTCGATTGCTTCCTAAAATGTTTTGGAAGGTGGAAAGGATGTCTCTCTGGGGCTGTGGGGGCCTCTGGTGGCCTTGGGATTTTGTGGGAGGATGCTCTAGTTAATGTCAGAGTGGTGAGGCAAGAAAGGTGTTGGCAATGGGTCTGTGTTGTTTCAAAATAGCTAAGAGCCAGCTTTGATATTATTAATGTATATGGCCCTTCAGGTGGTGCTCAAAAGTATTAGTTATGGAAGGAGCTCTCTAATGTTTTGAGAGTTGAAAGTGACATAATCATCCTGTTAGGTGGTGACTTTAATGTCATCCTAAAACTGTCAGACAAGCTTGGTGGATTTTTTTAGGCTAGTCAAAGCCAGAAGGATTTTAGTGCCTTTGTCCTGCAGAATGGGCTTTTTGAACTCCCATTTAGAAATGGGGCTTTCACTTGGATGAATAGAAGAAGTGATTTTCTGAACATAGCAGAGAAGCTTGATTGTTTCTTTCAAGCTGGGGACTGGGCGGTGCAACAATGGTTATGTGAAGCGGAGGTAACTCCCATAACTGGATCGGATCATTATCCAATAGGATTGAGAATTCAAGAGGAGTTAAAACCGGCAAGGTGTCCTTTCAAGTTTGAGGCAATGTGGATGTGGGCTGCTGGTTTCCAGGAGCTAGTGGCAGATTGGTGGGAAAATGCCCCTGAAAGGTCTGGAACCAAAGCATATATCTTTTTCAAGAAGCTACAATTTTTAAAAGAACAATTAAAAAAGTGGAATAGGGAATCTTTTAAAAATATTTTTTCTGAGAAGTTAAGATTGGAAGAGGAATTAAAGATCCTTCATTTGAGAATTATAGAGAAAGGGATGTTTGAAGAAGATTTTGAAATGGAAAAGTCTTTGAACAAAGCTTATTCTGAAATTTTAGCCTATGAAGAGGTTTTTTGGAAGCATAAATCTATGGAATGTTGGTTAAAAGCGGGGGACAGAAATACAAATTTTATTCACAACTCCATGAAAGTACGCAGAGCTAGTAATAAGATTTTTGAAATCAAGGATAGTGTTGGAGGTATGTTGTGAGATAGTGCTCTAATAGCCAAAGAAGCAGTAATTTTTTTCTCAGGCCTATGCAAGGAAAATAGGAGGGAAGAAAATCAAGAATGGAAGGTTTTGGAGAACATCCCTAATGTGGTTTCTGATGCACAAAATGCCATGTTAATGGAAAAAGTTTCCTTAAAAGAAGTAAAAAAGGCTATTTTTGGGTTGGGGGGAGATCAGGCTCTGGGGCCAGATGGCTTCCCTACCTTTTTCTTCCAGAAATTTTGGAAAATTTTTGCACAAGATGTCTGGGAAGTGGTGGAAGAATCAAGGAGGAGTGGGTTTGTTTTCAAGGATTTGAATAATACTTTTATTGCTCTGGTTCCAAAAAGATCCGAACTTGTGTCGTTTGAAGAATTTTGTCCTATCTCTTTATGTAACACAATTTACAAAGTCATTTCTAAGGTGATAGCTAACAAACTTAAAAAAGTTTTACCCTCGGTGATCTCGATAGAGCAGAGTCGATTCTCTCCAAACAGGTCTATTTTTGAAGGGGTAATAGTTGTTCATGAAGCTATCCATTCAGTAAGAATGGAAAAAGTGGAGAAATTTATGGTGAAATTGGACATCAAATGGGCTTATGATGAAGTTAATAGGAGTTTTCTCTTAAAGGTCCTTGAGAAGTTTGGCTTTTGCAGTGAGTGGGTGGCATGGATTCAGAGTTGTATCAGCACCCCTCATTTCTCGATGTTGTTAAATGGGAGCCCCCAGGGCTTTTTTGAATCTAGTAAAGGGATCAGGAAAGGATACCCCATCTCTCCTTTCCTTTTTATTATACTGGCTGAATCTTTAGGGCGGTTGATTGTAAAGAAAAGATGTAGTGGTCAGTGGAAAGGCATTGCTGTTGCGGATGGGGTTGATCCGATTTCGCATCTACAATTTGCTGATGACACCTTTCTCATGGGGGATGCAACCATTAGAAAAGCTCAGGTGATGAAATCCTCTCTAGATGAGTATGGGGAGGCATCTGGACAATGTATTAATTGGCAAAAATCTAAGATTTTCTTCTTTCAAGTTCCCATAGCAAAATAGGTTGAAATATGTAGGATTTTGGGAATGCGGGTAGGCTCACTACCAAGTAAATTTTTAGGTATTCCTCTTTTTGGGGGAACTAATAAAGCTAGTATTTGGAAAGATTTGGTAGACAACTACTTAAACAAAATGGATGGGTGGAAAAGTAAATGGCTAACGGCTGTTGGGCGTTTACTTATGTTAAAAAATGTGATCTCAGCTATTCCAGTATTCTCCATGATGTGTTTTAAAATTCTGAAGAAGGTGGTGAATTCAATAAGGCAGAGAGTGCGGAAATTTTTCTGGAATGGTGCAAATGATCAAGATAAAATACCTTTGTTAGCTTGGGAGGAAATTTGTAGATCAAAATCAAAGGGAGGGGTTGGGTTGAGAGATTGGCACTTAATGAATGAAGCTCTACATGCGAAGTTGGTCTAGAGTATCTACACAAACCCCAATCTCTTATGGGTTAAAATCCTAAAAGAAAAATATTTGGATTCGATGATGGATAATCAGATCTTCACCATTAGAAATCCAATAAAGGGATTGGCTATTTGGAACTTTATAGTTTCTTGTAGGCCGGTGATAGTTAATCACATTACTTGGCAAATTGGGGATGGGTTACATGCGAAGTTTTGGGATGACTCATGGAATGGGTATCCAATTTTAAAGGGTGTTAAAGGTTCACAGGATCTAAGATAGTTTTTTATCCAAAAATGGGGTGACAAAGTAAGTAACTATTTAGAATTTAAATGGGGCCCTTTGGGCCAGGAATGGGGGTGGAAAGATGTTTGTTGTGAAGAGCTTTTAGGTGTCCAAGTTCAAAAAATGAAGGAGATTTTGAGGGGGCATCAAGTACTCCCAACAAACACTACAGACAAAGTGTTATGGTGTGGGTCAGTTAATGGGAACTACTCGGTTAAGGTTGGTTACCAGCTTTTGGACTCTGATGAGCGTGAGGTTTTTTGGGGAAAAAGTTTGTGTTGGAGTAAGGAGTGTCTACCCAAGGCTGGTGCTTTTGCTTGGTTGGAAGTGAAGGGAAGAATTCTTTCAGGAGAAAGGAGGAAGCGTTTGGGTTTAGTTGGGCCAACAAAGTGTGTTCTTTGTGAAGTGGCTGAGGAGTCTACTGATCACCTACTTTTACAATGCAAAGTTGCAGCTGCTTGTTGGGATTCCCTTAGGATAAAACTTGGTTGGCAAGGTCCCTGGCAAAATTCGGTGAAGGGTGTTTTTGAAGGATGGCCACACCTTTCTGGCTTGTCTCTCTTCTCAAGTGTCTGGGTTGTAATCCCGTCACTTGTGATTTGGGAACTATGGAAGGAGCGAAATAGAAGGATTTTTTAGGATAAAAAAGATACAGTTCCTAGAATCAAAAGCAGAATTGATCAAGCAATCACGAAAGTGGTGAATGCTTCGGTTGCACAATTTCATCGTCAAAAGTATTCATTTTTAGTGGAGGATAGAAAGTTTCAAAGGTCATGGCCAGGGCTAAAGGTAAAATGTGGGCATCTGGCGATGGGGTTAGGAGGGGCACAGATGTCCTCGAAGGTGGTAGTGTGGGAAAAACTGAAGGAAGGCTGGCACAAGGAAAATTTTGATGGGGTTGCAAAGGGTAACCCTGGGCCCTCAGGAGAAGGGGCTATTATTCATGACAGTCATGGAAATTTGGTAGCTTTTGGAGCTCAAAATTTGGAAGATGGGTCAAATAATGTTGCAGAAGCTAAGGCGGCCCTTCTAGCTGTAGGGTTAGTGAAATCTTTGGGGGTTAAAATTTTTCACTTAGAAGGTGACTCTCTGATAATAATCCAAGCAATAATAAATGGTGGCGCTTTGGCGTGGCATTTTCAAGCTTTTATTCAAGCTATCCTAGGGGTTTTAAGCACGTTTGACAAAGTTGAAGTTAGTCACATACAGTGAGAGAGTAATGGGGAAGCAGATTACCTTTCCAAGTGGGCAACGTCTTTTGAAGTGATTGGGGAAACAAGGATGGAGGGCTTCTGCCAGGTGGATGTGTCAGGGTTTTGTCTTTAATTTTAATTAAATTTTTTATTCATTGGTAGTGGTACTCGCCAGTGATGTGTGCGGCCGAAGGAGGACGGATTGCTAGCTGAATGGATTAATGAGGGGTACTGTCTGAGGACAAACGGTAATTGTTAAGGTAGATGGGTCTTCATTTATGAATCAGGTTGGTGTGCGATGGCAGTGATAGTTGTGTTTATCTTTGTCAGGTTTCAAGATGGCCGGATGAGACAATTTGAAGTGAAGTTGATGGAAGTATTAATTCTTAATGGGTTTCAGGCTCACACAAGTGGTGTTGACGTCACAGTGTTAAATGGTTTTGATAGGAGAAGGACGGGATGGATGTATTGCAAGTTGGTCGAGATGATGGATTTTTAATACAAGAAAATGTAGCATTTTGCTTTTAAATCAAATTATTATCTGGTGAAAGCTTTGGTGCGGGGTGCGGGGAAGGTTGTTTTGCCAGAATTTTCTAAAAGCAGGGGAAATGGAAGCTATGTATGGATTTTCAACAAAACTCCAATAGCAAGGCTTCTTCCATCCAGTGTCAAAGTTCAGATTGAAGTACTTGTTGAAAAATCCACATGATGAGGTGATAGAAGCAGTGCTGGAGACACTGGGATCACATTTTATGGAGGCCACTCATAGAGGGCGTATGAACGTTGATATAGCCTCGATGTTGTTTGTGTGGAGTATGGAATTGAATGAAGAAATTGGGGTGATAAAATGGGTAATGAGATCCTTGTTTGTGGAGGAACTGCTTGGGAAAATGGAATCAATGGTAGAATGGGTTGTTCCAGGGAAAGGATTTGACATTTCAGAAGGCATTGAGGATGTAGATGAAGCCACAAAAGAAGGTCTGATTCCTTTCATGAGGTGACAGAGGCGAGTGGATAGAGATTACTATAAATTGGAAATTTTAACGGCCTGGGAGAATCTAAAGCATGTGCTTCGACAGCAAAAAGATGCAGCGTGACGGGAAGGAGCATCCCTGACTAATAGGCTACCAAGGCGAAGGAGGTTTGCGAGTAGGGGAAGAGCAAGGGGTGGGAGGTCTGCTAGAAATGGTGTTTAAGTTCTTAAGGTGAACGGTGTTAAAGACAAAACAAAAACTTTTGTTTGAAAGGTGGCACGCAATGGGGTGAAAATGTGGGGGAGCGGAAGGAAAGGAAGTAGCACAAAGGGTGAGCACAAGGGTAGTAGGAATGCGAGCGATGCAGGATGGTGATGGTATTTTGGTGTGCAGATGGCGGAACATCCAAAAGTAAACTGCATTTATCTTAGCCTTTCGAAAATAGATGTTTTTTGAACTGTTGATACAACAAAGCTTGAAAAGTTTGTATGAATCATGGGTAAAATGGGGTTTTTTGGTTGGTGTCAGGGTAGAGCTCTCTGATTTACTGGATTGAGCATTAGAAGTTTCATGCTGAATGGCCCTATATTTTGAAATGTAATTTTTGTGCCTCATCTTTATTATTAATAAAATACTAATATTTACTGATCAAAAAAAAAAAAAAATTATGAACTCAGCTTTATATTCCATCGCTTTACATCATAGATATAAGGATTCCAAGTTTGGAATAAATTGATGCTTAATAATAAAGATGTATTTCCATATGGCATCAACTATGGTTTACTTCCATATCAGCCTTTATAATTGCATATTACTTTTGCATAAAAATTGACCTTTATCTTATATCATCATATGAATTATTCAACCTATAATGTGTGCGTAGCATTTATACAATTCGGCCTCTATTTAATGCCATGTATATATATAGATATATACTTATATATGTACATATGTATATATATATCAACAAATAGCACTAATGCTATATCCCATCCATATATATATATATCATGTCAATCAAGTATATATACATCCGATATGTAAATGAATATGATCAAGTTGACATTCACATAATAATAATATCAATTGTATATATATGTATTCCTCTATGTACATGTATACGTACGTATACATATGTTGATACATCCATATGGACATTTTGGTTGGTCAAACATACATATGTACGGACACATGTATACATATGGATATATGTATATATCTTTTATATATATACACATTCGATTGCACAATCAAGTACATACACAATTACTATCTTATTGATAGGAGATATATGTGTGATGTATTTATACATATATACATACATGTCATTTTGTCTATTTGATAACACCATGCTCATAAGCAACCCGTTCATAAGTGTGCATAGGTACATCTACCTATGTACTCTCATGTACGAGTTCCTTCATGTGTATGGTCTATCATTTGACATGCATATACATACATATACATGCATTCCATGTGTGTTCCCCTCATCAATTAAATCATATTAATATAAGGAAGAACTCATAAGCTCTAAATAGACAAACATCATCCAAGCATGCATTCAACAGTAATCAACACCCTTACTAATGCAAACACTCATACTAAGGATGACTTACCAATTCCCAACATAATAAATTGACTCAACCATTCTATTGTGAGTGAGTGTAAGCTCAGTTAGGTTATGTTACTAGTTACCCAACCAAGTTCTTCTCCTGAGTGATACTCCCCCTCACACCAGGTGGATTGAACATATACTTGCATCCAACTAACACATTCCCACGATAGTCAGTTGCTCAATAAAATATGCTTTCGCATAATATTTGTCCATAGTTAGAATATGCAATTCAATAACCATCTATTTCACATATATGTATTTCATCACTTAACATTAAATGAAATAACACGCATCCATAATTTATTGATAACAAAGTGCAAGCACATATATATTCTCAATTAGAATTCAAAGTGCATTCACACATGCAATATTTACCATAGCATAGTAATAGTAAATAGGTAATTACACAATTGAGGTGTAACATACTCCACCCTTGTGAATCATCATCCCTGATGATTTTTATGTAGCAACATAAACTAATCAAACCAACAACATTTTTTTTAGGTACTTTCAAAAACATGCAAAACATGTGGGAACTTTTGATGTATCTCAACATAGTCTTCACAAGTGGCAGAGTCTTCCACATACTGGTCCCATTGGACTTTGCACTGCAGAACTTCCCTATTATGCAAGAAAATTTTACGCATTTAGAACACCTTGATAGGCTCGAGTGTTACCACTTTGGGGTCCTATACCTGTAAAGCATTCCAATCAATCACATGATTATCACCTGGTATATACTTCTTTAGGTATGACACATGAAATACGTTATGCATCCTGGCAAGAGCTAGTGGCAACGCAATTTGATAAGCTACCAGATTTACTTCCTCAATAATCTCAAAAGGTCCTACATAGCGTGGGGCTAATTTGGAAGACTTCCCAAACTTGATGGAACTCTTGTGAGGTTTCACTCTCAACAACACCTTGTCACCTACTGCAAAAATTCGGGGCACTCTCTTAGCATTAGCATAGCTTTTTTGTCTATCGTTAGCTCAATAAATAATAAATAGGTAATTACACAATAATAAATAGGTAAATAGTAATAGTAAATAGGTAATTACATAATTGAGGTGTAACACCCATAAAGAAGCAGCTCATGTGCCAATGATGAAAGGCTAAAGACAAGACACAATCCACTGCTTGCAAACAACATTTCTCCCCTTAAGAAGAAACAAATACACTGGTGATTGGAAAATGAAGGACTAAAAAAGCCTTCAAATCAAGGTGAAGGACTAAGAATCCTCCAACCAACAATGTCCCAAAAAAAGGAACATGTAGAACATCGTTGAAGCATGAAGAAGCTATAGACCATTGTCGAAAGATGACTAATATAGTGTTGAAATGAAGAACCTCCAAAAATAGGAATGCAAGAGTGTCCATATGGTAAATGATCCATCTCATCGAAATGCATGGGTAACTAGTCGCTAATGTACACGTTGTATCCAAATAGTACATATGAACAAGAATTGTATATATAGATCACTCCAAACTGCAAAACCAATGAAGATAATGTTGAAAATGGAGAGCCAAGACAGGTACACTGAAACTGTGTGAAACCAAGAAGTGCATGTAAGAGAAACAACCTGAAAAATAAAGGGTGTGCAAACTAAGGCACACACGCATGAGGCAAGAATCACTCAGATTCATTGTTGTTGTGGAAGGGACACTCACTTGATAAAGGTGTGATGCCAAACCAAAGACAAACATCAACCCCCTGTGGCACTTTATATCATAGTGCAAGTACAAAATTCACAACAAGATGTGCAAAATCCCCAAAAAGTATACACTAGAATGGCACTTTATGTCAATGCGTCTACATAATAAGTGCATACAATGAAAGCACATAATGTCCAAAAAAGGAATGCATGTTGAAAATACAATTCTCTAACAGAAAAAGAGGAAACTAGTAGCACTATGATGAAGCATAGGAAAAAACATGCACTTTCAAAAATAATGACACCCAAAAATGAGTCTGGATGCAGAAGATATGGTTCGTCAAAGTCTGCAAAATGATAACTGAACAACAACACTAGGAAAATAGAATTCTTGAAAAAAACTAGAAGTCCAAACTGAAAACCACCTGCACCATTGCGAAGAGCACAAAATTGTACCCCATTTCAGAAAAATCACACTAGAAAAGACCACCATATGGCCAAGATATGGCCTCTAAAATATAGGTTGCAAATTTGAAAAGCCCAACGGAGAGGGGCTAAGTAAGGCAAAAAAACTCCTTCGCCAAAATTGTCAAAAACACCTCCAAAGATAGAGGTCCACCAAATTTAGAGCCTTTGCTAAAAAAAAGAAAAAATTTAGCCCCCTAGCTTGGGCACTGGTCACCCATGCGACCAGGGGCAAGTAGAAGTTGTTGTGGGTTGGCAATTATTTTATTAAAAAAAGTTTTAAAAAAGTTAAAAATAACTAAAAAAATTAAGTGGGGTGGGGGAAATAACCCCACTACCACTCCCCTCATTCAAGGGGTTGCGGCCTAAGGGATACCACCCTTGCTACAACCTAGGTCGTAGTAGGGCGGCGGTACCTTAGGTACCGCCCTCATCGATACCTTCTTTTTTTTAAAACTTAAAAAAATTAATAACATTTTTTTAATATACCTTGATTTACGTGTTGGGGAGGCCATATGACCTCCTTGGCAAAAAAAATTGCCTCAAAAGCTCCTGACTCCAAAATAAGGTGAATTATATATCAAAATTCATCGAATCGGCCTCCTGAATGCCAACTATGAGGTTCTTTTCAGCTCAAAATGCTTTGAAATTGTAGCTACCCTTCAAATCTAGAAAAAGAAAAGCAACCGATTCAAACCCTTGTAGATCTTACCTCAGGAATCCAAATAAAGCCAAACGAAATCCAAAAATGATTTTCTCAACAGCTTTGAATCCAATGGAAGACTCTATTTTGGTTCCAGATGTACCAAAAAAATTTCCACCTCCAAAATTTGCAAAAAAAGCAAAGGGGATTCCAAATCTGAAGCCTGCAACCCTTATTGAAGAAAATAATCTCATAAATCAAGAAAGGGTTCGTTGAATCCAGGATCTGATA
This sequence comes from Sequoia sempervirens, assembly GCA_007258455.2. Classification (NCBI taxonomy): domain Eukaryota; kingdom Viridiplantae; phylum Streptophyta; class Pinopsida; order Cupressales; family Cupressaceae; genus Sequoia; species Sequoia sempervirens. The sequence continues at coordinate 13,119 of VDFB02072030.1, forward strand.
CCATGTTAGAATTGTGAATAACACAAGACACAAGATCAAAAAATGAACAAAACACCTTCCACCCAATAGCTCTACAAGATAAAGATTTACTATTCCTCAAAAAGAAAATACTTATAGAATGAACCTCAAGGATCTTCAAGGAAAATAATAGTCCTCAAAGGTTGAGAGTTCTATCAAATGCATGATAATACAATGAGAGTTGAGTGCTATATATGAGCAACGCTAAATGGTAAAAGGATTAGATTATGACAAGTGTCAACATCTCATGCATTGAGACAAAATGATCTAATAATAGCTCTCTAGTTAACATAGTAAATCACTCCTAAGTTTAGCTTAGTGCATAAGAATAGATTAGACTAATAATCAATTAAAGATTAAGTAATTATTAGCCAATGCATGATTATTCTAACAAACCACTTTAATTTCAATTGTTAGATTAGATGGTGCATTGTGAATTCAATTGGTAATTTTCAATTATATGATTATGAATGAATGTGTTACAATTCATGAATTAGATTTTGTAGCTTAATGTTTTGTTTCATACTCCAGAGGTTAGCTAAGTTAGGATACTACAATTTAACGATTAATAGTTATAGTCTTAAGCATTAGGTACCTATAGCAGAAGGTAGTTATTTATATTCCTTTAGCCTATTTTGTGAATTAGTAGTTTATTCTAAAAAAATTTACTGTATTTGCATACGTTTATTCGCCTATACTCAGTCAATGTAGGATGTCCATAATCTTTGAATGCATATATTTTTCCAACACTATATAAAGTTTTACGATTCCCTAGTTGATGATTTAATGCAACCCTCTTGTGAATGATGAACTGCTTAGTTAGGGATCCCCAAGTCCTCTAAGCCATGTCCATACCCAGTACATCACCAAGTTAATCAAGCATTAGAGTTGGCTCCACATTGGTGATGAAATCCAAGTCGTTAAACCCCTACAAAAGAGAAAATTAAAAAATTGACATAGTTTTTTATTTCCAAGACCACCTTATGATGCAAGGAAAGTCATACATTGTTGGATTTAGGAAATACAAGTGAATAGACATAAATAAATTACTAAATTATTGAAACTAATTTAAATTTAATTACATTCTATTTTTTTAAATAAATAAAGTGTCAACCAAAAAAGAAGAATATAATTTATAATTATATCAAATTCTTTTTGAAAAATGAAAAAAATATATATTTGTTAAAAACTAATCCATTATATTCTTACCTAAAAATTTGTAGGGTTTTAGCGAAAAAAATTGTATGCTTTTTTTCCCACTTTTCTATTAATGAAATTAGATAAAAAGAATTATATAATAAATGTAATAGTCTATTTATATTAAGTCTTAGAAAAAGTAATAATTGAAAAAATCAATTGAATTTGTTAAAAAAACATTATATTTTTACCAAAACTTCGTAGGGTTTCATAAAAAAAATCTTTTATTCTTTTTTCATTTCCTTGAACAAAAAATTAGATAAAAAGATCACTAGAAAATTTAATTTTAACAATAGTGTTTCAATTGAAATATATTTGGTTGAAAAGGTTTTAAATGAAACTACTTTGACTAAAACTATTTCACCCAAAATAATCTTGCTCGAAATTATCGATGTGACATCTTACTTAGCTTTATTCAACATTTTTTGAAACTCTTTACTTCCCCTAAATATTTATTTACTCAGAGTACATTTTCAAAAAAATCTAAAAATATCCTCTTGTAGAGCTTGAGTCTATAAACCAAATAGATATATTTTTGATATTTTCATTAATTTAAATATGATTTAAAAAAATTGAAGTAGGTTATAACAAAAAATGAGGTTAATTAGAATTTTTTTATTAAAAAATATTTTGAAATTTTGAAAAATTAATTTGGTGCATTAAAGGAGAGAATCCTCTTCAAGAGAGTATAATTTTTTTTTTTAATATTGATTTAAGAATAGAGAAAATTTGGCATCCCATGAAAACTATGATGCTTTGATGAAGTTTGTCTTTAAAAAATTATTAGAAAAATATTTATCAAAAATTAATTATTCCCCCATGCACTAGATATTCAATTTAGCTATTTGAGAAAAAAATTAAGATAAAAATTTGTTTGCCCTTTTTTTTACATCCCATTGACCTCATTTTTTCATAATTTATCAACAATTAGAATTGTTCTCTTAAATTTAAAGAAATGTATCCAACCAGTTTTATTTTATTTTTAATATTACAAGCATTAACACAAAATACTTATTTGCATATTGGAATTCAATGAACAACAATGTACAAAACATAAACACTTGAAATCACAGATTGATAAGCCAATTATATCAACCAATTGATGCAAATATATTTAGATCAAACAACTTCTTACAAAACTTCTTTGAAGCACAATGCAATAGGTGAGAAAGCTCTCAAGAACCAAAGGGGTTTCATCCTCTGATCCAGGTAATCACTAGGGTTTCATTCAATGACTACAACTCCTATGGGTTTTCTTCCACATAAGGGTTTAGAACATAATTTATTCAAATTATATAAAAAGAGGGAACATAATAAGCATATGCTTAGTACAAAATTTAGCTACCTATACATATATGCTACTAACTCCCTCAAGAAATAGGTCAGCTTGAGCCAAAGTGGCACCAAAGCCCAAAATTCAAATATCTACACGCTACACTTAGGTCGGCCTTAATACCTAAAGGCTATTCCCACTTAGGACCAACATATCATGTTGCAGACCTATCCACACACTCCCTGGATCTCCTCCCTTATCCTCCTGCTTTGCAATTATCTTCACATGCTTTAGAGAACACTCATCCCATTCACCTGTGGAGTTTATTATTTTTTATTAGAGGTCAACTAGGTTTTGATGGGCCCCGAAACCTGTTACAACCAATTTTGAAGGGCTTTGTAACCCTATCCAAGGTAGGCAAGCTACAAAAAAGATAAAACAAAAATAAATAGCAACAAAACAACAGCAACAGTTAACAAGATGACATGACTACACAGGCTACATCAGAAAACAAGAGATGGATAAAATCCCTCAACAACCAAATTTTAACTAGGACCAAGAAACCTTAAGTGAACATTAAACCCGCCTGTGGAGTTTACTGTTGGGAATTTGGTGTAGGTATATTTTGAAAATGAGTTCTCACTAGGAATTGCTTTGTCCTTGGCTAAACCCACAAAATTGGTTTAAAATTCCAGTGAGGAAGGAAAAGTTGCAAAAAATGACCCCATGCAAAAAAAATTGGTTTTTGGGGGTTCAAATGAACTTTTGGTTCATGTGAACCCAAAGGGGGTTCAATAAAACCCCTCTTTGAGAAAACTCATTTAATGATGGGGCTCACCATTCCCAACAAAAATCCAAAAGTGAAGGCTTGTGGAAAGGGGGTTTGAGCAAACCCCCGTGGTTTGCTTGAACCCCCCTTTTCCCCCTTCTCCCCCTCAGGCACCAAAAACGTCTAGAATTTTGCGATCTAAGCTCAAAGTTGAGGATGAAATGGAGGAGACTTCACGCACCTAACCTGGATGATGGTAGTCCTCAGAACAAGCTATCCAAAGAGTATAATTTTAATATGTTTTGGTTTTATTATGTATTTTTTTTAGTTTTATTAAACATAGGTTTTTCACCAAAAATCAAGCTCTCTATTTTGCACATGTGGAAAAATAGCATATTATAAAAAAATTGAAAAATATGAGTGCACCAGATATTGAAGTCCTTGATCCAACCAAAAAAAAATGAATTTTGATACATACAAAAAAATTACATGTTATACGGTCTACCTATGTCTGAATTGTAATTGGTTTGACTTTGAAACTTGATTAAAGAAAAAACATTCAATAAAACACTATGAAACCAATTGGAAGCACTAGATATCATAGTCACAAATATAAATTCAAAAAAAATAGAATTTTATCCTTCATGGAAAAACAATTATGTGTTGTATGGTGAGCATCACTCCTTAAAAAAGTTGTTTATTGAAAAAAACTAGTTTTCGAAGGTGATGCAAAAAGAAGAGCAATCTTATTCCAAAAATTTTGAAAAAAATATATTTAGAATCTACAGACAAAATGTCACAAATCACTAGTTTGCATCATCTTCAAATTCCTCACGGTTTAGCCGCTATAGGTGCCCGAAAGTGAATATTTAGTTAGAAAAAATTATTTCAGTGTCCAGTTTGGCCAAAAATTGTAAACCAGTATTGTGGGATCACCCCCTTCTGGATCTCTAAATATGTGGTAGATATAGCTCTATAGATTGTGCTTTATGAACCGTAGCCTAAAATTTCCTCTTGCGGTATGATCTCCCGATCAGGCCAAGCGAGGTGAAGTTGGACTGCGACACAAAGTGATCTTTTGACAGTGATAACTCTTCAGATACTGATCCTCTTTGCCTAAATTTTGGATATGAGGTGCACTGGACACTGAAGAGATTATGTTCCTAACCGCACATGCCTGAACTCTTCTATTATGGAATGTGGCAAGACAATGGGGTCTTACTCTATAACTACCTATCTGAATAGGGGACATGACAAGGCCTCCCCTCTCAAAATTGCTTGTCCTCAAGAAATTTAGACTTGGATGCTTGAGAATTACAATACCTTCCCATGTGGCATCTTCAATTGGAAAATCCCTCCACCGAACAAGGTATTCAATTATTCTCACATTCCTTAGCTTCTTGATCCAAGTGTCAATCATTGCTTCTGGAATGAGAGTGAGCTTCCCCTCATCATTAAGTGGTGGTAACTCAGTTGTCAGAGCTATGTGCAATCTCAAAACCTTCTTCAAACATGACACATGGAAAACATTATGGATTTTACTACCCTTTGGATGTTCAACCTCATAAGCAACTTCTCCAACCCTCTAGGTCACCTTGTATGGCCCATAAAATCTTAGTTTGAGTTTTTCTACTCCACTTTTTTTTTAGGGAAGATTGTTTATAAGGTTGCTATTTGATGAAGACCATATCCCCTACTTTGAATGATCTTTCAATCTACTTCTTCTCTGCATATATCTTTTGTTGGTTTTGAGCTTGTTGCAGATGTTCTTTGAGTGCCCTTAATACGTCTTGGCTCTGATTGATCAATTCATTGGCTATGGAAACTCTACTATCAGTAAGAACCAATTATGTGAATGGTGTAACTTCATACCCATAAAGTTCCTTGAAAGGAGACATTCCAATTGACATGTGGTGAGTGGATTTGTAGCAGTACTCTCCCAAATGAATCCACTTGATCCATACCGACTACTAACTTGAGACATAGTTCTGCAAGTAGCCCTTTACCCATTTATTCACAACTTCAATTTTTCCATTAGTTTGAGGATGATAGGTAGTGCTAGGAATGAGCTTAATATTGATCAGTTGAAATAACTCTTTCCATAAAGCACTAAGAAACCGATTGTCTCTATCACTTATAATGTTTTTGGGTAGGCCATGCAACCTGAAAACCTCTTTGAAGAACAGTCTTGTAACTCTCGAAGCTTTGAATTCACTGGGGATTGCAAAGAAATGGGCATACTTAGTCAGCCTATCAATTACAACATAGATACAATCTATTCCTTGCACTTTAGGCAATCTGGTAATGAAGTCTGTGGATATAATCTCCCACTTGTGCTCCAGAATGGGAAGAGGTTGCAGCAGTCTGGTAGGGAATTCTTGTTCCCCCTTTTTTTTTTTGCATGTGAGATATTCCCTAATGTGTGAAAGAACATCATCTTTGAGGTCCTTCCAAATAAACCTTTCTCTAATCTTCCAATAGATCTTATAGTATCTAGGATGCCTTATTGGTGCATTGTGCTAGGCCTCGAAACCTTTGCTTTCACCTTAGATCCAGTGGTCAAGAACACTCTATTTTTGAAGAGAATCAAACCTTCCATCACTACATACCTTTCATCCTTCTCCACACCTTTTAGGATTCCACTAGCAAAGGGGTCTTCAACATACTCCTTCATGATGGAGTCCTTCCAATCAACTAATGTAATGGTCACATGACATAGCATGGGTCTCCTTGAGAGTGCATTTTCCACTCCATTCCTCTTCCCTTGACATATTCAATGTCAAAATCATATGCTTGATTTTTTCTCTCCCACTTTTGTTGTCTATCATTCAAGTTTTGTTGAGTTAAAAAGAACTTTAGACTATTATGATCTGGCTTGACCACAAATCTTCCACATACTAGGTATTGTCAAAACTTCTCCAAGGCATGCAATATTGATAGCATCTCCTTATCATATATGGAATAACCCCTTTCAATTTCTCTCAACTTCCTACTCTCAAAAGCTATAGGATGTCCCTTTTGAGAGAGGACAACTCCAATTCCTTCACCAGATGCATCACATTCAACCACAAAAGGAAGTGAGAAATCAGGAATTGCAAGTACTGGACAAGAACTCATTACCTCCTTTATATTTTTAAATATTTCTTGTGCTCCTTCTATCCACTCAAAGGCCCTACCTTAGTCATATTAGTGAGAGGTTTTGTTTGAGAAAAACCTTTGACAAACCTCTGGTAGTAACTATAAAGTCCAAAGAAACCTCTCAACTATGATAAATTTGTAGGAGGCAGCCAATCCAAGATGGCTTGGATCTTCTATTGGTCAACTTGAACCCCCTCAATGTTGATGACATGACCCAAATACAATATCTCCTTCAATCCAAATTCACACTTGGACAACTTTGCAAAAAGATGATGCTACTCTAGGATTCCTAGAACCGTGTCTAGGTGTTGCAAGTTGTCCTCCCTTGTTCTGCTATAGATCAAAATGTCATCAAAGAAAACCAAGAAAAACTTTCTCAATTTCTTACCAAAGGGCATAACCAAGAACTCAAAATTCCCATAATGACACTAGAAAGTAATCTTTTGTGCATCTTCTTCTCTCATATGGATCTAAGGGTATCCAAATCTCATATAAATCTTTGAAAAATACACTAATCCATGAAGTTCATCAATCAACTCATCTATCTGAGGTATAAGGTATTGATTCTTGATGGTCTTCTTGTTTAATTCCATGTAGTTTATACACATCCTCAAAGTGCCATCCTTCTTCTTCACCAACACTACTGAAGATGAAAATGGGATGGAGCTTGGCCTAATGTATCATTTATCCAAAAGTTCCTTGATTTCCTTCTTTATCTCCTCTTTTTACATATAGGGATGGTGGTAAGGAGTGGTCAAGACTAACTTGTATCCATGATCAAGTTCTATGATGTGTTGGAATCCTCTATCCAATGGCAATCCGGGAGGCATATCACTAAAAACCAAACTACGCTTATCAAAAAAAATTGCATATCAACATGAAATTTCTCATTCTTACTGGTGGTAGATCCTTTTGAGATCACTAAACAACTGGTAGCCCAAGCAACTTTTCTTCTCTAGAATAGTCTCTCCATTCTCCTACTTAAGACTACTTGTGGACTTCCATTTGTCATACCTTTTAGGATTACATCCTCCCCATTGGCTCTAAACTTGAGTTCCATGGTTTGATAGTTTGTAGTGTACTCTCACAATGAGTGTAACCACTGCACACCCAAGATTACATCAATATCACCCAAGCCAATAACAGGAAATCCATCACATGCCTTACAATCCCCAAAAGTTATTTCCAACTTCCAGATCTTCTTCTTGTGGGGTAGGTTATATCCATCAGCCACAGTGCCAGTGAAGTCTTCAAATTCCTTTGCATCCAATCTTATTCTTCTCACCAACCCTTCATCAATGAAGTGAGTAGCTTTGCGATCAATCAGAATAGTTACTCTTTTTTTGAAAAGAACCCCTCAGACTTTGAAAGAGTGATATCTATGTGCACCAGATAGAGATGCCAAAACACCTCCACCTTCTTTCTCCTTGCCTTCTTACCTCAGAGCAGAGTCTTCCAGATCATGAAATTTGTGATATTCTTCTGACTCGAAGTCTTTGTCAAAGGTGACCTCTATGTAGTGGACTTGTCCCTTTCCAAGAAATCTATCTCAGAACCCATGGTTCTCAACAGGAGAAGAAAAACTTCTTCCTTCAAAGCTCATTCCTAGGTTCAAGTACCGGTAAGTTGTGATCTCTTAAATCCTTCTAATGCCATGTGTTAGGTTTTATTTGCTAAGGAAACAAATTCTTAGGAATTGATGGTTCAAGGGTTAAAGCCCTTTTATAGCCTCCTAAAGAGAGACACAAAATTTCACAAAACCCTTGAGAGGTTTAGTGAGTCTTGAGATGAAAAGATGCACTATCCTCTTCTCTGATAGTTCTAGAGAATAGTAGGAATATCGATCATAGAATAGTAGGGAATATCGATCGGCGGCCCATAGAATAGTAGGGTCGATCGATCGGCGGATCGATCGATCGGCGGCCCATAGAATAGTAGGGTCCTTAAGAATAGTAGGGCCCATGGAACTATAATAATAGTTGCCTATGGATGATGCAAAGGCAAAGGCCGCAGTGCTGCGAGATCGAGTTTTAGCAAATCCAATTCCAGTTCGTTCCCTACTGGGGCAGCTGACCTTGCAGATCTAGATTCAGTTCGAGCATACCCAGTCCGGGGTGTAGAAGCAGGAGCATAACCTCTAGTTTCAGATTATCCAGTCGAACTCTCATTGCGGTTGTTCCAGCAGCGCCCTTACTATAGATTGGCAGTTTCACCACGTCAAGATCTGATCATGACGCACATATCCGCCATTGATTGACAGACTGGTCGCTTCGATTCTCATGCCCATCGGACAGGGATTCCGCAACCTTTGCTATTGCTAGTGGTTCTGGATTTCGATCTATGAATGGAATCTATTCATCTGCTTTTACGTGTGAGCTACGTCGGGGAGCCGATCCAGTTCCATAGTGTCCATATACCTTATTTTCCATATTAGGAGTTGCATTCCTAGGTTCAAGTACCAGTGCAAGTTGTGATCTCTTCTGAAATCCCTTCTAATGCCATGTGTTAGGTTTTATTTGCTAAGGAAACAAATTCTTAAGAATTAATGGTTCAAGGGTTAAAGACCTTTTATAGCCTCCTGAAGAGAGACAAGTGGAAAGGATTTCACGAAACCCTTGAGAGGTTTAGTGAGTCTTGAGATGAAAAGATACACTATCCTCTTCTCTGATAGTTCTAGAGCCATCACCACCACCTTTTAAAATTCTATAATGTAATAATCAACTAAATTATTCTATTTGATCATGGCCAACTTGCTGAAATACTCTTCTTTGTCCTTCATTTCAAATCTATCAAGTATCCTCTTCTTTAATTCATTGAATCTTTGTATATGATAATGGCCTAGAGTAGTGTGACCATGAGACCACCATTTATATACTTCTCCTTTGAGATGTAGGGAGGAAAATTGAATTGCATCTTTCTCAGTCATAGGGTTGAGCATGAAATAGATTTCCATCTTTTGTAACCGAGCTCTTTCTGAGATCTTATTAGTCCTATCAAAACAAGTTGCAGCAAGCTTCCCCAACTTGTGCTTCAGGTCCTTGCTCCTGTATAGTCCTTTCTTTTGTGGTTCACTCTTCCTCGTAGCTTCCAGATCTACTAGTTCACCCCTATCTTGTTAAATTTCTGGAAGGAATAGATTATTTGAGGGGCCTATAGGAGAGCTATTGGTTCTACCATCCCCTCTACCATTGTTGGATGATGCTTCACCTCCATGACCATTTTGATTTGTATTTCCTCTTGATATTTTGTCTGCCAAGATCTTTAAAACATCCCTTGTTTATGCTAGGGTTGTGTGGATATCCTTTAACCCACTTGTGATCTCATGAATATCAGTGATTGTTGCTTTGATTCTTTCTTCTTCCCCCACCATTTCTCCTTCCTTAGGATCTAGATCTTGATCTTGATTTAACTTCTGCAATCTCTTATGATATTCAATTTCCCTATCGCTCAACATCAAAAAATTAGTAAAAACTTAAACCCTATAGGTTGGAAAGATCATGCTTTGATACCATTTTAATACCCAAACATATAATTTAACACAAAATACTTATTTTCAGATTGGAATTCAATGAACAATATTGTACAAAACATAAAAACTTGAAATCGCAAATTGATAAAGCTAATTATATCAACTAGCTGATGCAAATATATTCAGATCAAAACAATAACTTCTTACATAACTTCTTTGAAGCACAATGCAATATCTAAGGTGAGAAATCTCTCAAGAACCAAAGGTGTTTCATCCTTTGATCTAGGTAATCACTAGGGTTTTGTTCAATGACTAAAACTCCTATGGGTTTTCGTCCACAAAAGGGTTTAGAACATAATGTTCAAATTGTATAAAAAGAGGGAACATAATAATCAAATGCTTAGTATAGAATTCAACTACCTATACATATATGATACTAATTCCCTCAAGGAATAGGTCACCTTAAGCCAAAGTGGTGCCAAAGCCCAGAATTCAAATATCTACACACTACACTTAGGTCGGCCTTAAGACCTGAAGGTGATTCCCACTTAGGACCAACATATCTTGCTACAGACCTATTCATGCACTCCCTGGATCTCCTCCCTTATCCACCCACTCTACACTTATCTATACATGCTCTAGAGAACACTCATCCCATTCACCTATGGAGTTTACTATTGGGAATCTAGTGCAGGCATATTTTGACAATGAGTTCTCACTGGGAATTGCTTTGTCCTTTCAAATCTTTGAATATGTGGTAGATATGGCTCTGTAGATTTATTTTTTTAACCGCAACATAAAATTTCCTCTTGCAATAAGGAGTGGTATGATCTCTCGATCAGGCCAAGTGGGGTGAAGCTGGACTGCGCCACAAAGTGATCTTCTAACAATGATAAATCTTCAAATACGGATCCTCTTTTCCTAAATTTTAGATATGAGGTACACTAAACACTGAAGAGACTATGTTCCAAACTACACATCCCTGAACTCTTTTGTTGTGGAATGTGGCAGGACGACCAAGTCTTACTTTGTAACTGCCTATCTAGAAAAGGGGACATGACATAACATCATTAGGAGTTCTACATTTCATTAGTTTATATCATTTTTAAATTCAAAACATAAATGCCACTTTTATGCAGTCCAAGTTGAAAAACTAAAATTGTGTTAGCCATTTCCTTTATAAAAGTGTAATATAGGTTTGTACTTTTACCCATATACTATTTATCTATTATTTTATTTGACATTGAATTTTATAATAATTAGGCGTGATTTATGAAATCATGGGTACAACAATATTTATCATATTTCATGACCTTCATCAATTTTATTTGCAAGACATGATAAGTTTCTAAAAAATTTAGTGTTAGTTAACTTTGATATTTAAAATAAAATAGTTGTTATTTCAAATGTTATTATCTTTCATTAGTTACATATTATAAGTATTATACTAATAAATATTAACTAATATTTATATATTTGATTATATAATATATTATTTCTTTATCTATATTGATTAAAAAATTGCTAATTGGGTCAATCCCCATTAATAAAAAATTATACATCTTAACACCCATAAAGATAGAGAGGATGAATTTATGGTTGACATCTAGGCTATTTGAAATTAATAACACATAAGTCAAATAGTATGACATTATTTTCATATGGAACATAAGCCAAAGAGAAAAATATGACATGGATGTCAATTAAATAAAAAAATGTATAGGCACTAGAAATAATACAAGCCAAGTGGACCCAATGTTCATGGTATACCACTCATTGTTGGTAGAGGGGTAGATGTACTAAACCTCCTGTTATGCCTTGCATAACCACCCCATTTTATTCTGGAAAAAAATGGGTCCCCTTCTCTTCTGCTTTCTTTGCCTTCGTTTATTGACTTTGGTCTTGGGAATTTCCTTCATTTTTCTCCTGGGTCTATTTTTTTCTCGTTTTATCAGATTTTGGTTCTGTCTCACCTTGAGTTGGTTTTCTCCTTGCTAGAAATTGAATGAAATAATCATAAGCAATAGTGTATTTTATGATAATGTATCTTATATGCTTCTGAGGACTAATGGAGACTTTGTTTTGCAGGATTAAATCATGCACATGATGATATTTTTCAGGGAGATCAATTGGAAAGCATCCCCCAATCCAGTTTGGCATAAAATTCCTCTAAGGAAAAAAGTAGCAAGACCTTCTAGATGTCTTGCCGACTAGTGGTGGTTCTATTCATTTTGAAATGCCTCGGTCTGCCAGACGGTTTTAATCACCGTAAGTTTTCTTATGTCTCCCCGACATGCTAAGGTCTCGTCGATCGATTGCACACAAGGTTAGCATCGCCGAAAGATTTGCGCTCGACATAAACTCTTGCCGACCAGTGTGGTTTCGGTGAAGGGTTATACCTTTGGCGTGATGTCCTGCTGACTATAGAGGTGTCTCGGTGACAAAAGCGACTTCGGGGTGATGTCTCACCAAAGAGGCGATGTCTTGGTGACAAAAGCAGCACCGGCGAGGGGAGGTTTCATCGATATGAGGTCTCGATGACTAAGAGATGTCTCACCGATAGGTTGTGCCTTCTGGGAGAAAGGTGTATTCAAAAGGAGGTCTGGCCAACGCATGAAGGTTTCACCGAAGGGTTTTCCCTTTAGTGTAATGTTTCAGCGAGGGGAGCCGGTCTTGCCGACATGGAATAGTGGTCCCACATGGGGGAGTCTTGATGAAAAGAAATTTGAGCTCAGTGAAAGGTCTCGCTGACCAAGCAGGCTCTTGCCGAAAGAAATTTGAGCTCAAAAAGATCTCGCCGAGAGGTATTGCCTTTGGTGAAAGGTCTCGCCAAAGGGGAAAGGTTTCTCTGAAACAAAGTGGGCTCGGGGAGAATAGGGGGCTTGCCGTGATGTCCTGTCGACCATGGGGAGTCTTACCAAAATGAAAAAGGCTTGGGCCTAGCTCAGGATGAGTAAAATGAACTTGCTATGATGTCTCCCTAACCGATGTTGGTCTTGCCAACTAGCGGTATCCTTGACAACATGTTTTCTCCCTTCGATGTAGTGGAATGTGCTTGATGAAAGGTCTCGCCGACCTAGAGGTGTCTCGGTGACAGAATGTGAGTTTGGGATGAGGTCATTCTGAACATGAAGGAGTCTCCCTAAGATGGGTGTACTCACCAAAAGAAGGGAGGCTCGGAATGCAATCTTGCTAATGGTTTTTGTGGTATCGAAATAGCTTGTGCCGCTCGACATAAACTCTTGCCGACCATTGTGGGTCATGCCGATAGCCGTTGTAGAATGTAATCACATCGGGGAGACATTGATGGGGTCTCACTGACATGCAATTCTTATGAACCACTTTTGACTACCCGGGAGTCTTGCATGGAATTTGTTCCACCAATCAGAAGAAGCTAAAAGGGGCGACCACTGACAGTTTGACTGATTGACTATCCCTGTGAAGGAAATCAACAGAATGTGAATGGCATGAACTTACTCTATGGATGAGCTGATGGTTCAACCCGAGAATGATGGTGTTCAAATCTGAACAGAGAATCTGGTGTTGTTTCCAGGGGACAGTCAACGTGCAGAGAGGTCTAGAGTAGGAAGAAGGAAGAGGTCACGAGTCTCAGAGACAGTTGTGGTGTCTGCTGGCAGAAATGGATCCGCATTAATGGCAATGCTTTAGAGCATTCAAGGCAGCCCTTCAAGGGAGTCTGAGGATGGACACGGAGGCCAGAAATAAATGTTGTAGTTACAAAAGATCTACAAATCATCCCCTGAACAATCTTTCACCAACATAGACAGTGAGGATGCTATTCAACGCAACATTAACTCTATTCAAAAGATTTGAGGGCCAACCTTTCTAGAGTAAGATATTTTGTAAACCCTAAAATAGGGGCCAACGCATTCTTTTTGGTACACTCTATATATATGGCATTCTGGCCTCTTTGTAAAGGGTTGGAAGGAGGATAGAAAAAGAAAGAAAAAGAAATAGAGTAGACAGGTCTAGAAATAGATTTTCAAGAGTAGGAATTGTTGTCAAATAAATTTTGCACCCTTGCTAAGCTATCAACTATAGCAACCTATTGACACATGGGAACACTTCGAGGTTGTGGGTGACATGGGAATGAAGTGGACCTCTAGATTACGGCCTGGTTCCCCTTAAGATAACTTGAGAATACTAAAGAATGATCAGGAAAAGAGTAAGAAGGATATACTTGAAATTAAAACCTATCACTAACAGGTGATACACCAAAGATAAAAATATGACAATACTGTAGAAACTTCATAGAAAATCTCTATAGATCTAAACAATCTCACAACACCTAGATTTATGTTTATAAAAACTAGTATATATAAGGTTCTAACTGTTCTAATGCTTATCACAAGGAAAACAAAGATGTTTTCATAGATATAAACGCAATAGAAAGAGATCACTAACATAAACCAACTTTATGACATAATATCCTTTGCATCCAGTACTGAAGGAATCTGATAAAATGGAGGATTACACAAAATTTTATCATGCAACTCACAACCAGTCACTAAAACAACAAAGAAAATCTGTGAAGGAAATGACTTTCTATTGAGAAAATAAGGAGTCTTTGTGTTACAGATCTATAGTATTCATGAAAATGAGTTACAAAGTTTGAATAATGCTCTTTCATCAATCTCCTAACCAAGAACTGCTTTACAAAAAAGGAAAAAATGCCATATATACCAAAGAGTTTTGACCCCTGCCCTAGCATTTTTACAAAAATAATGAGTCGACGTATGGACACGTCAACCCCTAGAAGCATTTTTCAGAATGAAGTTAATGAGGCATTCAATGCGCATAACCTGCTCGTGTTGGTGAAAGCTCACTCCTAGGCATGGCCTCCAGATTTTTATAATGACTGCATTAACTCCAAGCCTTCGTGTCCAACCTCAAGAGTTTCATCAGAGCCACTTTGAATGATCTGCGGCATGGTCATTAATGTCGACCCACCTTTACTAGTTGACATCCCAGCTGTTATTGTGACTCACGGCCTCTTCCTCTTCGGCTTTCTTCTTGTTCCAGATCTTTCAGCAAGTTGACCCCCTTCGAGAAGCAGTATCAGATTTACCCTGTCAGATTCAAACGTCATTGCTTCACTGAGCCAACCCATGTCACGCACATTATGTTGATCATTCTTTACGGGGGAGTCAAATAGTCAAACTGCCTATAATTTTCCCTAACTAGCCTTCTGATTGGTTGAATTTGTGCCACATAGATTCCAAGATGGTCAAAGGTTGCTTCCTTAGAATTGCATGTCGATGAGACACTAACCATGTCTCCCCAATGCGATTATGCCCTTCAGCAGTTATTGGCATAGCTTAGGACTGTCGGTAAGAGGTCATAGCGAACTGTAGGAGTTATAGTGATGTCCCAAAAATGTCGCCAAGACCATCGCTATCAGTCGGAGGTCATAGCGAGTTCCCTTGGTTACATCGAAGACACCATTCTTTCAATGAGACTCCACATATTCGGCAAGAGGTCATAGCGGGCGCTTCAATGTTTCCTGAGCTTGGATCCTTCGACGGAGTCAGAGTCGGGATGAGAATCAAAATAGGACCAGAGTCGGAATGGGGAAAAAACCAAACTCGCGGAACCGGACCTGAAACTTTCATCAAGTTTCAAGTTCGGATTTCGTTCCGATCCCACCCCCGGCAACATACAAGGCACGAAGGAAGAAAGAAAAACACAAGGAAGAACAAAGAGGAGGAGACATCCCTTGGCCACCGGTAGTGAAAAAGCAAAGAAAAAAAGGGTGGAACTGGGATCGGAACCGGAATAGAAACAGGAACTGGAACTTTTGGAAAAGTTCCAAGTTCGGTTTTAGTTCCGATCTCGAGTCCAGAAAAATGAAGAAAAGTGCCTAAGGAAAAGAAAACCCAAGGAACACAAAAACAAAGACCAAAGGGGGCCAAAACATAAACGGGATCAGAACGAAAACCAATCCCAGGCGGAACACAGTGGGGGCGGAACCAGAACAGAAACTAGAACCGAAACTTTTGGAAAAGTTCCAAGTTTGGTTTCAGTCCCGATTCTAGGTCTGCCAAAACACAATAGAAATGGGAAAAAAGGAAAGAAGAAAGAAACAAAGGAAACAATCACCCCACAGTCAAATGCAAGGTCAAAGAAGAAAACAAGACGCACACAAGTGCAGAACCAGAACAACAATGGAAACTAGAACATTTGAAAAGTTCCAATGTTTGGTTTTGGTCCGACTCCGCCTCTGACAGAACAAAAAGAAAAATGGCACAAGGAAAACAAAACAGAAAGGGGGAAAACAAGACAAAAACATAAAATGAAAACCCACCCAAAACTGAAAACTTGCATGTTGGGATCAACCCTTGTGGGAGCCACATTTAATCCATGTGCCAAATTTGAAAACATAACCCCTCCCCCCGTAGCTACACAAGAAGCAAAAAAGTTAGAAAAAGTAACCTAGATAAAAATGTTCCTCCAGTTGGCCCTTGAAAACACCTGAAAGCATGGATTACCCTGCCTGATTGAGCCCGAAGGTGAAAATTGGGTAA
>VDFB02072032.1:0-34165 GCA_007258455.2 Sequoia sempervirens
TTGATGTCTTGTACATAAACCAATATCAAGTAATCAAGTGCTTGTATACTGACATAAAGCAATTAAATCAGCAAGGTGTCTATTGGCTGCCACAAAACCTTACCTGAAAGTACCAGCAGATTTACTGGGGAAGAGATGACAATAAAGGTTTTTATTACAGTTTAGCAGAGAAACTAAGAAATCTACTCCACCAAATAATACAGATTTTTTGATGTACAAGAGCACATTGTAGTCAAATCCGGTCAGCATACCACAATCTGCTGATATCAGCAGATTCTCGGTAATAACTGGGCACCAAAATCACACCTCAGGGTGCTGATATCAACAACAGCTCACTGTCACGGATCCCTTCAACTTCACTGTTGGAGTACAAAGAATTAGGAGGGAAAATATTGGCTGAATATTTGAGATATGCACCTTCGACTCTTCATATAATGAAAATAGTTTTATTAGTATCATATGGTTTTTGCTACTATCAAGTTGATGTTAGCAGCTTGACTGGTTTTACAGATAGAAAATAAATAGAGAGAAAGTATATAACGTCTACAAATGATCAAAACAGATCAATGAAATTCAAGAATGCATCCAAGAATGATACATAAGCATTAGTGATAGAAGCACCCTGGTCCCTAACTCAAAACTCCTATAGATCAAATCCTACAATGTTGTTATACCCTGCAGCATTGCTAGGTTACCTATCAAATGTCACTTTTTATCCAAAAAAAAAAAAAATTAATTGCAATTTTTTGAGCCCTGTACCTGCACATTTAGATTTCTGAAGTAGCATTACCCAATACTAGCACCAGAAAACCCTTTACCTTTGAGATTCCCTATTGTAGCGTGAAATTAGTATCATATTTTCAGCATTTTTAGCAGAACTAAGAAAACACAACTTGAATTTTAGGAACACCTATTTTTTTCCTAGTTTGGGAATGCCCAATCGTTCCCTATCTGGGGCCAACATCTTCGAGTACCTCCAAGAAATTCCTTGATATCTTTGGAGAATCAAAAGGCATGTTTATGTTAACACTGTGCCCCCCAATAACACCGTGCCTAAATGGCCAGCCCAAACGAAGGAAAGAGAACAGCTATAGGATCACAGAAGGTGCCTAAAGGGATCTACCAAAAGCCCAAAATACAACAAACCTCATCCCTATGACAGCCAAAAGATTGGTTATATACTGTGGTGGAATGAAACCCTCAACAGTGGAGTATGCCATTAAGTTGCAGCAAGTTTGTGATTTTTCAAAGTACAAGTTACTAGAGATTCCACTTATGACGTTGCACCCCAGTGAGGTATGTCATTTAGCTACAGCAAGCTTGTGCTAACAAAGCAACCAAGAGACTTAACCCAAAACATTTGGCGTTGAGCAACGCATTTATTCGAGATTCCACCTATGAGCTAAAATCAAACCCAAGTTTATATGAATCTGAATCCTATCATGTGTTTGCAACTTACTCAGAATTAGGTCAATTTTGGCATGTACTACGTTCACTAGTTTTTTAAAGGGCTTAAATTCATTCAATTGTCGCATACATTCACACCCATAAAAGCAATTTTAAATAATTAAAGAACAAACTTGTAACAATATCACTGGAAAAAATAGTGCGTGAAACGAAAAAACAGAAGTCTACATCCACGAGCCCTCTTGGTAATGGCATTCATTAAATTCCACATAAGAATTTAGACGCTCAGTACTATTTAAGTTTTGGAGCACTGAAAATGTAAAATTAATTGGAAAGGAAAAACCAAATCTTACCTGGTATATAAAAGCGAGCTGCAGTCCGAGTACAGTTATTCAAAGCTCGTAAGAGAAAATTTCTAAAAGCCATGGATATTTTATACTTTCAGTCCACCCTTGAAATCGGAACGGATGTTTTAGACCTCTGAGATTTGTGCTTCGGTTTTGAATTTTTATCGCGACAATCTTGATACGTGTATAAATCTAAGCATATGGTAGTTCTCACCGATAGTTCTTTTGGCCATACAAATTTAATGGAGAGGAAGACTCCAGGCAGAGAGGAAACATAGAATGGAGAGAAGCCCCGAAAGACCAAGTAATTTCATAGCCTTACCAAATTGTAATGGAAAATAACTTTTTTCTAAATGTCATCTATCCTAATTATTTAGGGTTAGGAGTTAAATATTAGTCTAATGGGCACAATTCATGATATTGACATGAGATATTTTTGGATTTGACAATGTGAGTTTTTTCCATCAAATTCTAATGTCAAATTTTATGTCTGCACACTAATAATTATTTTTATTATAGTAAAAAATTTGTTAAAGATAATTTTTCTATAGTCAAATCTTTAATTATATAAAATGTATGCAGTGTAACTAAAGTAAAAATCTAGATTAGAATGAAATAAAATGTATAAAAGAAATCCTAACTAAATAATGAAGCACAAAGGAGGAAAATAGCACAAAAGAAAGGAAGAATTTCACCAAACAATCTTCATGCCCTTCATGATTAACCTTCATTGCCCTTCTTCATTTGCTGTAAAATAATATTTGCCCTCAGATATTTGTGAGCAACTATGACCTATGACAAAGACCTAAGCAAATATTGAAGGATTGTACTCAAAGTGCAAGTGTACTCAGAAATTGCAAGTATGAGAGATGACAAATAAGGATGACATTGTCTTTTTATAGAAAAGTCAATTTTGGATGAATGACCAGGATTGAAAGTTTGACAAAGCTTTAAGATCAAAGGTTGAAATTGCATGTGACAACTAGCAATTAGGGTTAGGGAAAAATTTGAAATGAAGGGCTGAGATTTGATTTTACAAAAATCAAATCAAAAGTCAAGAATGCATGTGACAAGAAGATATTGGGCACGGAAAAAGAGATTGGTGGAAAAATCAAATAATAATTTAAAATTATTTAATTTAAGAGGTTGAATTAACCTTTTGAATTAAAAATTAATTTAATTCAAAAGTGGTGGGGTCATGTGAGTAAATAATTATTTTAAATTATTTACTTGGTGGGAAAATAGAAAGTGGAGAATTTTAAATAAATGATTTTATTTAAAATTAGAAGAAAATCAAGGTGGACAATAATTAAATAAATCATAGGAATTTATAAAACATAAGGAATTAATGACTTATTTAAATAAATAAACAAAAGTTTATTTATTTAAATAATCAAGAGGAAATAGTAGACAAGTAATTAAATAAATTTAGGAATTTATTTAATTATAGATAAACATAAGCAATTAGCGATATATTTAAATAAAATAAATGTAATTTATTTATTTAAATAGTCAGGAGGAATAAAAGTTATAAATTAATTAAATAATTGAGAATTATTTAATTAATAGTTGAATTTGGACTAACGGACATAACTAATTATTTTAATTATGTCGAAAAGAAATATGGAGAAAAATAAAATTTGCAGGCCTAGGTCAATTTTATGTGTCTACATTTTGCCCCTCTTTGTTATAATGTAGTTTATCGCATTGTGACAAAGAAAATTCAGTTCAGGATAATGCCCTAGCGAAGGTATGGAGTATTTATGCCCCCTCGAGAAAATTTGCGAATTTTGGCTCCGTACCGGAAAAATTTGGAAAGTGTCCCAATAAGTCAATTTGATGACCAGAAAAATAATGGCGCAGTCAGTTTTGAATTTTGACGAGTTTAAGGCAGTCAAAAGGGCGGTCAAACATGGCAAAAAGTGCAACTAGTTATAAACCCTAGGGGAAAACCCTAATTTTCACCCTATAAATAGGCTTGAGGAGGGTAAAAAGGTAATTCATTTTCAATGTTGCCTTCAAGAGATTCAAAGCTCAGAGTGAGAGGGCCTTGCGCAAAGATGACGATTCCAGAGGTTGATCACTGCGAATACTGAGTAAGATACCGAGTACGGACATACCGACGACTAAAGGGCTCAAAGGCATCGGTATGTACCATGTACCCACTTTTAAATTTTATCGTTTTACGTGTCTTTTAGGGCCTTGAAGTTAGGGTTTCAGATGTGTCATTTTGTAGTTCGACGCATCTACATGTGTAAAGCACACAAACGCCTTCGCGTTGCACGCATTTGATGCGTCGTGACGCAAATACAAGGGACAGGGTAGGTTAGAGGTTAAAGCGGCACAATCGCAAACTGGTGCAACGCAAGTGCCAAAACATGACACAAGTGTTAGGCCATGCAATGCAATCGCCATAATGAGACGCCAAAGCAGTCTAATTCAACGCATGTGCTCAAAAGCAGCGCATCTGCGAGGGGAACAATGAATTGTCATAAAGTGGCGCATCTACAAGTCCAAATGACGTAATTGTTGTAGCGTGGCACATCCGAGGGGTGAAACAATGCATGTGATTAGCACGACGCAAATGAAGAGCAGAACGATGCAACTAATTGTGGCTAGAGTTGACTCGCCAGGCCTAGTCTTTAATTTGTGCACCCTTTGATTGAAGAATGATGTTAAAGATGATTTCCGGGCGATGCGCTAACTTTGTTTGTGTGTGTAGGAAACCGACATCACCGATACATAATTTATCGAAGCCAAAGAACATATGCTGCTTAGGGATCAGCTGGAGTGCGTGGGTAGAGCAGAGCGCAAACCGATGCAACCAGGATTGAAATCTTACGTGACCAAGTACGCCAATACCCGCAAAATGGTTCTCTTTGATATGCCGGCAGCGGCACTCCGAGACATGTCTTATATTTTAGCTGGTCGCATAGGAGGCCACTTCGCGATACCGAGGATGATCTACAAGATCCTACCTGACCTCACCGAGGAGAGCTGCGGTATATGATCCTCGATGGGGACTACATGCCATCACAAAGTACTATGAGCATGAGGATGTAGCGCAGTTGGGCATCCATGGGTATGAGATTAGTTGGGAGTTCTTGGCTGAGCATTATGGCTAATGGGAGTGTATGTTGTGCACCTTGATAGCCTGCATCGAGCACGGATCATAGCAAACATGGCTTCCCAATAAGATGCGGGGATGTCTTAACCGGATGAGGCGCGATGACAAGAAGGTTTTACTGGGGTTGTGCGCTTACAGGGATGTTACATCATCGCTATTGATAAGTTGCATACAAGGAGTCTATCAGTACCTGCAAGTGAGACCACACCCCATGATATGGGCACAGGAACAGCCGTCATATTTTGACCATCGGGCATGCAGGCGCTTTAGTCATGGATTCCATATGCGTATCTATATGGAGGTGTTGTAAGTAGCTAGACGCCGAAGTATAGATATGGGAGATATTGGCACCATAAGCAATGCACTGGGTGGGTTTGTGTGGAGGTACAAGGACTATAGATTAAATTGCAGCGGAAGAGGAGGAGCATTTCATCATTTTAAGGTCGACAGCTTAGATATTTTATTGGGCGGGATCTGGCAAATACAGCCAAGATTATAGAGGACAAACCTTACCCTAGCTGGTACTAAGACAGCTTTGGAGAGTAAAGCAGGATGTACTCTGTAGGCAATCTCTACAAAGTGCGTTTTGGTTGTCCTGGAGATGCAGCGTGGGGACCGCCAAGTGTAGCGATAGCGGCCAAGCAGCCAGATTGATAGCTCTGGCAGCACGCGGGGATGGAGCGTAATCAACAGATGTGGACCACCCCAGATTTTGATGCATGGTGGCAGACTCCACCCCAGATTTTGATGCATGGTGGCAGACTCATAGGTCTCTTCCTTTGACAGATCCATATCAACCAACATTGGTAGATTGACGAGCAGTGTTACCATGGGTGCGCCGAGGAGGACGAGGAGGTAGGGATGGCGACAAGGGGAGAGGGAGAGATGGAGGCAAGGGTGACAGTAGGGATGATGGAGGAGATGGGGGAGATGGACGGGGTGGTGGTAGAGGTTCTCAACAAACAAGGAGAGTGCGATAGTGAGTCAGACGAGCACCATTATCACCTATCCAAGAGGTAGGTGAGGGAGAGGAGGAGGAGAGGGAGGTCAGGGCAGAGGGAAAACAACTAGAGGGACCTCGTTCAGAGGGAGCAGGGCTAGAGGCAGATCAGCCAGAGATGGAGGTAGAGGTGGAGGTGGCCAGGGAGGAGGATGTGGGGAGAGATGAGGAGATGTTGGATGTTAGTGGAGAGGAGGATATAGGAGGAGACGAGGAGATTGATGATGCAGAGAGGCATATCAAAGAGCAGATGGTGGAGGGTGAGGAGGTTCTAGCTAGGAGACCACCATTGCCCCAAGATGCGACAGTCAATTAGTGATTAACAAATATGTAGAGTCGGTTGGATGAGGCCCTTGCCCAGATCAGGACACTAGAGTTAGAGCTGGAGATGACCAAGGTGGAGAGGGATCAGGTGGTGGTGAGGCAGTAGGAGGTGCAACAATGGTGCTCAGATTTTGCAGGGTTCTGTGTTGGGCCAATGGGAGAGGTGGTGAGAGAGCTAGCGAGGGTGAGTGCTAGCCGAGCATAGTACAGGATGTTATATGAGAGAGTTGTGCTAGCAAAGCAACGAGAGCCAAGTCTTACACGGTCTTAGAGTGAGACAGGTAGTGGCTTGAGGAGCAATAGTAGGAGTCAAAGCAGTGTGAGCCTGTCCACCTCATCGGGACATAGGTCACACCACAGCCATAGGCACTCATTAGGGCACAGATCCAACCATAGTCATGCATTGTCATCGTCAGGGCACCGATCACATCACAACCATCCATCTATCACAGTACTAGGGTCATCACAAAGCCAGCCTATTGGGTCTCAGCAGAGATCATCAGCTCCCAAGAGAGAGCATTAGTCACCCCATTCCTCCCCTCGAGGGGATGAGGAGAGTATCGTTTAGGGCATGTGATAGTGTCATTATGTTGAGATATGTTATATATTGACCATCGAGCCTACGAGTTCTATTTTTGGGATTCCTCGAGACTCTATCCTGTGACATTATTTTGAGATTATTATATATATGATACAATTTTGGTGCGGACTCTATGCTATGCATTGTGTTATGATGCATTATGATGTTATTATGTGCATGTGATGTGGTCTATGTTATGATTCTTGTGATGTTTTGTTATATTTTATGTGATGTATGCATTTATGATGGTCACTTATGATGAGACGACATACCTAGGATGATGCTACTTTATGTATGAAGGTTACTTTATGATGATGATGATAATTTTCTATATATGCATATGGATGTCGTGCTTATGATTATGAATGCATTGATGTATGATTATGTATGTATGGATTATGCAATATATGATGCTTTATGTTATGATCCTGAATTTGTATGCATTAATGATGTGGATGATGTATGGAAATGCTTAATGCACCTATATGTTATGTTAATGCAAAATGATGTGTTTATGCCAATGTTGTAAATGCAATCATGTGAATGGATTTATGTAAATGTGTAATGTATGAGTATTTATGCAATTATTATTTTGTATGCCACAAGATATCATCAAGAGACGGAAGAAGAGAGATTACCAGACAGAAGGAGATGGATGTTAATGCAAAGAAAGAATCCTTCAATATATTGTCAAGATACTAATAGGTGTTTCTTTTAATCATCATTGGGCGGATTATTGTAATGGCCAAAAAACACCATGATATGACATAAATCAATGGTGTGCAAGGTCGTGTCATCACATAGAACAAGCAGTTGCAGACAAGGATGATTATGAATCATACGAGGAACTTAGTTGCCCTAGTATTTTTGTCACAACCAACCACAAACAAGAAAGACAAGCCATGAAACATCGTTGCTCCTCTAAATCCCATGCAGGACATCCTCAAGGAACTAGTAGCATGACAATCTGAAAAGATAAGACAATCATCATGATACGTCGTTGCTCCTCTAAACCCTGATGTCAGGACATCCTCGAGGAACTAGTAGCATGACGAAAAAAACCAAATGACAAGTATGACAAGATTAAAGATAGTGTTTTCCAAGTATGGTCGAATGTCAAGTGTATTGATGTTGAAATGCCAAGTTTGATGAAGCCTAGGTTTATGTTAAACAGGCTAATATGTGACAGATGTTGAATTCCAGATTCAAGAAGGACACATCTTGAATGATGTTAATGTCAAGAGGATCGATCCTCGAATGTCAAGAGAATCCCTCAAAATGCTAGATGATAGTGTCGATGCTCAATAAAGACATATCCTAAAGCACAAATAAATGACATTGGTTGTTCTTCAGAAAGACGTATCTGAAGAATAACCAAGAGTTGATAGGTTGACTTGTTATGATAGTTTGACCAAAGTTGACTAGATGACAAAATTGACCACATGTCAGTATTGTCATGCCAATTTAGTTGAAATGTCATTTAAACAATTGTGAAAGTTTGTTTAAGAGTTGTCTGATTTAGGACATTCGCGAGAAAGGACAATTGACTCAACAAACCCTAAGGGACTGAACCTAGGGGGCCTTAGGGGCACATCAATGATGGCCTTGCCTACGTCATACACTCAGAGACCACATAGTTCGACAAACTCCGACTGACCAGACTGACTGAAAAAGATTTGATTTATTTGAAGATATTTGACGTGTGTGATAGTGAATGTGACGAACCCTAAAGGACCCTCCTAGTGTGGCCTCAGGGGCTCATCGATTGATGGCCTTGCCTACATAGTAATGTGTAGAGACCTCGTAGTTTGACACGACCAATGACTTTGACTTATTGAGTAAGGATTAAGTCATGATTTTATTTTGACAAACCTAAAAAGACTGACCTAATGTCTCAAGGGCTCATTTAAGATGAGCTTTGCCTACGTAGCAAATGCGCAGAGACAACGTAGTTTGACGATGACACAGATTAACACAACTGACACAATGGACTATGACTCTGTTTTTGGTATTTTGAAAGATATCTAAATGTTTTTGTGTTTTTCAAAGATTTTTGATTTTTTTTTGGATTTTTGAAAAGTTTTAATTTTTTTTTTGGATTTTTCAGGACATTTTCGATTTTTATGGATTTTTTTCAAGATATTTTGCAATTGGCGGGACCATGTGTGAGACCCACTACAGTCAAGTGATAAGGGTGTTGCCCCCAATCAGATCTAGGACCAGCCGAGTTGAAAGAGATTGAAAAAGACGTGCTCGAGATGAAAGGTGGGGGATATGCAAGACATGATGTCAACCATTGTCAGCCATGGAAAGAAATAGCAGGACTTTATGATAAATGTTGTGAGGGTGTTGGAAGATTGGGGATTTATTATGGACAAAGGTAGATGGAGTGATAGTAGATGGCGAAGCAAAGATTGCCTACGATTGGTGCTTGTTTGCCAGGTTTTCACCATGGTACTTATCCAAAGCGCCACCGAAGTGGTTTCCACTTTTGGACGAATTATTTATCTTTACTATTTTTTATGTTTTCTGATTTTTGTGGTGTCACCAAGATGCCCGTTTTCCAGGTTTTCATCAGGGTGACAATTTTTTTTTGTATTTTTCAATTTTTTTGTATTTTTGCAGTTTTTAGCCAAGCTCTCTGATGTTATGTGTAGAATTTGCGTAGATGCAAACTATTGATAGGTTCTTTCAAATGTTCACCGTTTGGAGTAGCTAACTGGTAAGCACCAAAACTGAATGCGGCAGTGATGATGTAAGGACCTAGCCAAATAGGCTTGAACTTGTCGGGCTTCTCATGGTTAGTTTGATTCTTTAGGTTTTGCATCAAGACCATGTCGCTAATGTCAAACTTTTGGACCATAACTCTTTTGTTGTAACTTCGGCAAAGGCGATTCTGATATACCTATAAGTGAGTCAAGGAATTTTGTCTGTGTTCTTCTAACAATTCCAGCTCATGCAATCGAGACTATTGGTATTCCTCGTCATCAATCAATCCCTTCATGGAGACCCTTAGGGAGGGGATTTCAACCTCAATGGGAAGGATAGCTTCAGATCCAAAGACCAAGGTGAATGGGGTGGTGCTAGTAGGCGTACGGATGCTGGTGCAGTAAGCCCATAGAGCAGGATTAAGTTGGAGATGCTAGTCACGACCAACGTCATTAACATTCTTCTTAAGAATCTTGATGATTGTCTTGTTAGGTGCCTCAGCTTGACCGTTACCTTGCGGGTAATAGGGCGCGGAGAAATGATGTTGAATATGGAAGCATTCATAAAACTCATGGACATCTTGATTTTTGAAAGGATGACCACTGTCTATGATGATGGATTGGGGAACACCATACTGACAGATGATGTAGTTAAGGATGAACTTTGAAATTTGCTTACCGGTTATGTAGGTGAGGGGAATGGCTTTGATCCATTTGGTGAAATATTTGGTGGTAGTGATAAAGAATTTTTGACCATTGGATGAAGTTGGATGGATTTTACCCATGAGGTTGAGTACCCATTGTGCGAAGGGCCAAGAAGAAGTACTTGGTTGAAGTTCTTGCACAGGCACATGAATGAGATCACTGTGCACCTGACATTGATGACATGTTCTCATGAATTGAAGGGAATCTTTTTCCATGGTTGGTCAGTAGTACCCAAGTCTCGTAACTTTTTTGGCTAAGGTTGGGCCACTCGAATGATATCCACATATACCCTCATGCACCTCACGTAAGGTTGTTTGTGCTTCATCTATGTCGAGACATCGAAGAAGGGTATTGTCAAAGTTACGTCTATATAGGGTGTCACTGATGATGGTATAATGGGTGGCTTTGCAGATAAAGGACTTGCATTGGTTATTGGAAAGGTTTGGAGGGAGAGTATGGTAATGGAGGTAATCATATATGTCCTAGTACCAAGGGGAATTGGAACCAATGAGCTCGCAAACCATTTCAGACTCAAGAATATCATAAGCGGGAACCAACAGTTGTTCCACTAAGAACTCAAATTGTGGCATATTACTACGAATATCTAAGAGACATCCAATCATGGCCATAGTGTTTGTTGCTTTGTTTTGTGCTCTGGGAACCTTCTCAAAAGCGATCATCTGGAAATATGACAAGAAACTATCCACCATGCGTTTATAAGGCATCAAAATCTTGTCCTTGGTGTCGTACTCATCATTGACTTGGTTGATAACTAACTAAGAATCCCTAAAGACTAGGAGTGCTTTGATTTTCCACGTGATGGCCATTCAAAGACCTATTACGAGTGCTTCATATTCTGCAACATTATTAGTGCACGGGAAGGCAATCCAAAATGACTTAGGAATAGAATCTCCTTGTGGTGTGATGAATAATATGCCTGCTTCTGAGCCATGACCTATATGAGACCCACCAAAATAGAGTTTCCAAGGTAGTTTAGGGCCTACATGAAAGATGGATTCGCTTGGGAAGTCAGCTACTAAAGGGTGATCACCTTGTACAGGTGCGTCAGCGAGTTGATCTTCTATGACCCATCCTTTTCTTGCTCGTGTTCCACGTATTGTATGTCATATTCACTTAGTATCATGACCCATTTTTCCAATCGTCTTGTTAATGCTGCTTGACTGAGGAGATACTTTAGTGGATCTATCTTAGCCACTAACTGTGTCTTATGATTTAGCATGTAATGTCTTAATTTTTGAGCAGCAAAGACAGCTGTGAGGCAGGCACATTCAATGGGAGTGTAGTTGAGTTCATACCCAACCAAGGTGCGACTGATGTAATATATGGCTCTTTCTTTCTCATTATGGTCATTTTGTGCAAGTAATGCCCCTAGTAAAGAAGTGGTTGTCAAAATGTACAAGATCAGAGGTTTTCCATTAATGGGCGGCATTAGGACTGGTGATGACAGAAGATAGTCTTTGATCTGTTGAAAATCCACTTGACACTTGTTGGTCCACACAAAGGGGATGCCCTTGCGTAGCAGATATTGGAAAGGTTGACATTTGTCGGCTAACTATGCAATGAAACGTCGAATAGACTGTGATCTTCCTTATAATGTTCTTAGCTCACTGATTCCTTTTGATGGAGGCATGTCTAAGATTGCTTTTACTTTAGCTGGGTCAACTTCGATGCCCCAGCGAGAAACTATGTATCCCAAGATTTTTCCTGAAGTTACACCAAAAACACACTTCTTAGGGTTGAGACGGACCTTATACTCTTCTAGCCTTTTAAATATTTTGTCCAACACTTTTAGGTGATTGTGGTGTGTCAAGGACTTTTCCAAGAGGTCATCAACGTAGTCTTCCATCAGCGTGTGCATGAGATCATGAAATATTGTGGTCATAGCTCGTTGATACATAGCACTCATGTTCTTCAGGCCAAAAGGCATAACATTCCAATAGTATGTACCCCAGGGACAAGTGAATGTTGTTTTGTGTTGATCTTCTAAGGTGATGCGAATTTGATTATATCCCAAGAAACCATCCATGAGGGACAACATCTCATATCCTGTTGTGAGATCCATGATGATGTCTATGTTTGCGAGTGGAAAATCATCCTTTGGACATGACTTGTTCAAATCCCAAAAGTTTGTGCAAATAAGTATTTGACCATTCAGTTTGGTGACAGGTACTAGGTTTGATATCCAGTCGGCATAATCTATTGATCTTATGAACCCCGCATCTAGTAACTTTTTGAGCTCAGCTTTGATTAGCAGGGCAATCTGCGGATACATCTTTCATAGCTTTTGTTTGACTGGTTTTACGTCTGGAAACAAGGGCAGATGATGCAAAACTAGTGCTGGATCTAATCCTGGCATATCGACATAGGACCATGCGAAGTTGATCTTGCATTTTGAGAAGAACTTTTGAAACTCAGGCTTTTCCTCTTTTGTCAACAAGGTTGCAAAGAGAATTGTTTTGGAATTTTTAGGTGTGGCTATATTGACTTCTATGGTATCTTCAATGAGCATGGCCGATCTTTCTTGAGTAATGAGAAGAAATTCCAATCCTCCATCCTTGGGCACCTTAGAGAGGTTTTCACCCTCAAATACGTCCTTTCTTTTTACTTTTGTATTCGTCTGATGGCGCCTTGCGGTTTTCAACTAAAGACGTGTATTTTCTTGTTTTATTTTTATTACTTTTGTGACTAGAGGATTGAACAGTCTCCCTAAAGTATGTTGCAGAATCAAGATCTATAGTGAATCTAGCTTTATGGTCCCCACTTGATATTCCTTCACGGAGTCCCATGAATTTAGCAATAGCTTCATCATTCTCCAAAGTGTCCATGATGGGTGAGTCCTATTGGTCCCAATCAACG
Organism: Sequoia sempervirens; assembly: GCA_007258455.2. Lineage (NCBI taxonomy): Eukaryota > Viridiplantae > Streptophyta > Pinopsida > Cupressales > Cupressaceae > Sequoia > Sequoia sempervirens. The sequence continues at coordinate 13,076 of VDFB02072032.1, forward strand.
AGTTGTGGGTACATAAGGGAGATGCCATCATCAATGTTGGTGAAAGGTGGAGATGATGCTGAAATCATGCAAACTGAGGCTGCAAGGGTAAAGATGGAATTGTCCTCAAAGTCCAAGGAGGATTCCATCCAATTGTCATCTTCATTAGACTCATGCAAATTGGACTCATGGTCAAAATAGGGGACAAACGAGTGGGAATCATGGTTGATATAGGGGAGAAATGAGTTGGGATCATGGTCAATAGGGTCAGGTGATGGTTTAGGTTTGTCATCATCACGAGGCCAAAATATTTTTACCCAGTCTTCTCTTTTCATTGGGACTTTAGGAGGGTCTCTAGAAAGCTCAACATTAAACAGTTTTCTAAATTTTTCATCAAAAGAAGGCTCACTTGGTTCTCGAAACATTTCGTCAAGCTCATAGTCACTCAAGGATCTTTCAGAACCATATTCCCACTTGTGTGAGTCAGTCTCGATATGGGAGTCCTCGATTGTCTCGACATCTTCATAAGCATTTACGCCTCACCTGAAAGTACATGTGTACGTGGACCGTTAACTTAATTGGCTCAAACCCTGACCCCAGATTCTTTGGTCTTATAGATGGAATTATAGGTTCTCTCCTTCTAGTCTTGTTTATACCAAGGCCACTAGTTCTATCATAGCCTTTTGCCTTCATTATCTCATAGCCTTTTCCATACTGTTGTACTGGTAATGGAGGTAGGTCTTCCATGTCTCTGTAAATCTAGACCTATATATCTTCAATATCCTCTTTATTCAGTTCTCCCCAGTTTGTGAAAGTCATTGTAGGAGGAACTTTAAATACCTCTTTGGGCTCTAGTCTAAAACAAGGCCTACCATAAGATTTTGGAGATTTGGGTATCTTGGTGATACAATAGGTAGTGTTCAATTTGTACTTGCCACAACCTTTGTCTTGGATCTTGATATTTGGGTCAACACTTGGGATGGTGGAAGTAGATGGCATGGTGGAGGTCGAAGGAGTGGACGTGGATGACTTGGTAAGTGTAGATGGATTGATGTATTTGGAGGAGGTGGATATCGAAGCTTCACGATTAATAGGCACTTGGTGTTTAGAAATTCCTCTCAAGTTGTTGCAATACTGAAAGGGATCAAGATCACCAAGTATGGTAATCTCGGTGTCATCGAAAGGGAACTTCAAACATTGGTGATAAGTGAATGGTACAACCTTCAATGCATGAATCCAAGGTCGACCAAGTAAGATGTTGTAAGGTAACTTAAGATCCAGGACCTGACATGTGGTATCTATTATTACTGGCCCCACATAAATAGGGAGTGTGATAATGCCCTTAGAAGAGTGTTCCTCATCATCGTATGCTTTTATGACTATGCTTTTGGTGGAATCTACACGTGCATCGGAGAAGCCTAATGCCTTGACCAATTTTAAGGAGCATATGTTCAATCCTACTTTGCCATCTACTAAGACTAGTCTGACCTTGTGTTTTTGGATGAAGACTTCAATATGTAATGCATCATTATGAGACAGTTTAGGTGAGGAGTAATCTTGGTCTGAAAAGGTGACATGATAGGAAGTAGTAAGATATTCGACCATAGCTTCAAAGTGGTTGACATCAATTTCGGTAGGAATGGAAGACTCCTTTAAGGCCTTATCAAGAATGGCTTTATGTGTGGGCGAGATGCGCAATAGTTCAAGTATAGAAATTTGTGTGGGAGTTTTATCCAATTGGCCAACAAGGTTGAATTGTCCTTTGGGTTGCGAAGGTTTAGCAGAAGGACTAGGTATTGTGATCTTGCCTCGACAAGTGGTGACATTACACTTTGGAGTCTTTTTAATGGTGATGGTATTAACATGTTCATCAACAGCTCGAAGGTGATTAATTATAGGTCCACTTGAGTAGTCAAAAGCAGTACAAGTGTAATTGGCTCTGTTGTTAGTCTTTTGACCCGACGAAGACGGATTACCTGAACCATGATCTTGCAGTGGAGTTTTGTGAATGGTATGGTCTAAGTTAAAAGAAAATTGTTGACCTTTTAGTTCAATGACACGACTTTATATAAAGTCTTGTATGAGATTTCTCAACTGTCTGTAGGATGAGGTTTTATGTCCTTTTATTCAATGATAATCACAAAAGGCATTATCATCCCACCATGATGGTTTGAAATACCTTGGGTCATACAGTTTAGGGTCTTGAAATGTTATGACGTTAGACTAGATGAGTTTCTTGAGGATAGCTTCAACTGGTTCTCCCAAAGGGGTGTATGTGCATTTTTTGGGAAATTGTCGGGTTTGTCGTTCTTGTCCTTGGTCTTGATTGTTTTGAATGGAAATTTTTGTAGGTGTTGGGGTAGTCAAAGGAGTGTTTTGTGGTTGAGATCCCCTAAGTGTGATTGTAGGGCCCATTGTATTTAATGCTTTAGCATCGACAATGCCATCATTGGTAATATGTTTGTTCTTGACCCAATATTTGTTCTTATCGTTAATTGGGTTCATGTTTATATTATTGTTGGCATATTTAAGTTCACCTTTTGAAATGACAGCCTTTTCAAGTTGAACTCCTTTTTCTACAAGGTTTGTGAAGGTAGTGCAACAATGGACTTGCAAGTTGAATTTCAATGGTCCAACAAGATTTTGAACAAACATGTTTACTTTCTCCTTTTCCAGTATCTCAACTGGACATCGACTTGCTAGACCTCGCCATCTTTGGAAGAACGAAATGAATGTTTCACCGGTTTCTTCTTGGGTGGTTTTACATAATGTGGCAATAGTAATGTTAGTGTCAATGTTGTAGGCATAATTTTCCACAAATTTATTGGCGAGTTCATCCCATGATTTTATCCCTTTGGGAAAGAGTGTGAACCAATCAATTGCATGACCTATGAGACTTATAGGAAAGAGTCTCATCAAATAAGTGTGTTCGTATGCGACATCTACACAATTGGTCGTGAATTCTCTTATATGTTCAATGGGATTAGTCTTTCCTTTGTATTTGGAGAAATTTGGTACCACATACCCTAGAGGGAATGGTGGCATGTGTAAGCTTGTGTCGAATGGATAAGGACATAAATCAAAGGATGTGTGGGTCTTCTTGTTTGATAATTGCATGTCCTCCACTTGTTTTTGTAAGGCTGCAAGTTGGGTCATTAGTGCATCTACTATAGGATTTTTGGTGGTGTCACACATGCTCATAATTTGTATCCCATGGGTTCCCATTTTTTGTGATGGTATGTTTTGATTTGGAATGTATTGATGTTGAGCATATTGCACATTTTGAGTTGGGATTTTTTGGTGTTGAGAATTTTGAGTGGGAATTTGTTGTTGTGTATGAATATGGGATTCGTATGTGGGAATATGTGTTCCAGTGGTGTTAAATTGTATTTGAGGAATTTGTTGCCCTTGAACGTTTTGATGACCAAATGGATTCATGTGTTGTGTCACTTGGTTTCCTTGCCCAAATTGATAAATATGGCCATGTGGGATATTTGTGTTTTTCCTTTGGGGAACACTAATGTTGGTATTGACTTGAGTGCCTTGTGACGGGGTATTGACGTTTGGGTTGAGGTCCTTGAATAGTAATTTGTTGTTTGTTTCTCCCAAAAGGGTTTGATGAGGTTGTCACCATAGCATTGGATGAGGACCCAAATAAAAGGTTTGATGAGGTTGTCCCCATAGCATTGGATGAGGACCCAAATGTAGCCCCAATAGTTTGTGATGCAATTGTCGATATTTGTGGCATTGATTGTGATATGGTTTGTGCTATGGTTGATGTCACCAAAGTGGATGTTGTGTTGACTATATTGGTTGTGTTTTGAGTTGTTCTGCCAATGGAGGTAGTGTTGATTTGTATGTGGTATTTTGAGTTGTGGCGCCAATGGAGGTATTGTTGATTGTGTTATGTAGTGGTGTTGAATGAGGTTGAATAGTTTGTATGCCATGGTCAGGTGATGTTGCTCTCAAAGTATTAATATCAAATCCCTGTGGAAATTTAGCTCCTTGGTATAAAAGCATGGCTAAATACCGTTCTAAATCTTGTAAGAGCAATTCTTCTACAAAGGAAGCCACTTCAGGGTTTTGGGCAGTAGCCTCTAAGTCTTCCATGAACACTTGTATCTCTACGTATGAATTGTTCAAAGGGATTGTTGCATGATGAAGATACAATGTTCATGTCACAAAAAGGATCGATGAAAGTTATCCCCATGTCGGTGTTGTTGTCAATGGTGTTTAAGTTCATGCCACTAGGATAGTTGTAAGGGTTGTTTCCTTGTCCAAAGGGATCCATTTCTCTTCTTTTTCTTTGTAGTCTAGTCTCAACCATATAATATTTGCTCAAATAAAGGAGGGACAATGTGAATGCCAACCAAGTCTATGTATGAGAATGACATGACACTAAATCTATGCTTTTGGATTTTTGGTTATGAGGAGATAATGCTAATGCAACTATGTTTTTGGTCTTTTTGGAATGAGGAATGCAAGGTGACAATGTTGTCTAAAGAGAAGGTCCAATGCAAAGTGATAATGAGGACTAAAATGAATGACAAATGATGGAAGACTTATGCTATGACAATGCAAATGCAAGGTGCAAATAAACTCTAAAGTGTAATCAATTTTGGGAGATTTTTAGGAGAGGTTGAATACACATCCAAAGTTTAGCCAATGTCTCAATTTTAATTATCAAAGGACTATTTGTACGACCAAGTGAAATGACAAAGTGACAAAGTGAGATTCCCAAACTAGACTTAGGAGCTAGAAATATCTCACATAAAATAACAAAGACTAAAGGAGTGATTTTTTTTTACTTGGTCCAATGACAATCTACTTTTGGAAGCAATGGTTTCACAAAGTATGGAAATTTTTCCTATTCTAAAGTCTGCAAAATGAAGGCCTAAGAGTTTTTCTATGCTAAAAATGATTATGGATCCTAGGATGCAATAGAATTTTTGCAAAGGTAAACCTATGGTAAAAGCTAAGTGTCAACTAAAAGGTGTAAAGATGGAAAAATTTCAGCAAATCTTTTCTAGTTTTTTAATAGAGACCACTGAGAAAATATGTTTAGAAACAGATTCAAAATGTTTGGTTTTGGACTAGGGCAGTAACAATCATTTTCCTAAGTGATAGGTAGATGCGGCCTGTTTCAAATAGCAGTTGCGTTGTAGGGTACAAATGTGTTGTTTCATACAACAGATGCATTGTAGTATTATCAGATGCGTTGATTCAGACATTGAATGTAGTTCACTAAGTCAAATGCATTGTTTTGTGTATCAAATGCATTTCAGCACAATTAGATGTGTGTTATAGAGTCTCAGTTGTGTTGCAGTTTGAACAAGGTCTGGTTTTCTTGCAATTTTGGCAGATTTGTGAAGTTGTTTTAGTTTGAATATGATATTCCAGATTTGTAAAAGGTGCTTTATGTGTTCATTGAATCAACAAACATTTGGCAAACACATGATTTTGTCTTGAAGTGTAGGAAACAAGCACATTGAAGACAAGCACAAATCCTAAGGATGGCAAGGACTATATTCATTGGATTCCCACTTGCATTTCTCCAGCCGTGCTTATTCTTAGCGGATGACTTAGAAGCTTGGCCACACTAGATCCCCTCCACGACACTCACTTCTCTGGGTCAACCAAGCTTTGAGTTCTCATGACTCTCCCATGACAAACTCTTCATCTCTACTAAGAACCGCAAGTATGTGGGGTGGCTTGGGAAGGACCGTTCTTGCACCAGCAAATAGAAATGGATTTTGGAAACTACACAAATGGTTTTTAATTAGGGCACCCATTCAGGTGGCCACACATGAGGCAAGATTAGCTCCGATAAGGATGTTTCCCAACCTGCAGAGGTTACACTCTACAAGTTTTTACGCACCATGCAGGTATTAAGGGAATCACTTGTCTATGTGACACATCTGCACCTGTAATGTTAAGTTTTCCAATAGCATTCACATTTGTATACCGCCCGGGAGTAGCTTGGCTTTAGCTCATTGCCGGTTGGGTCATTCCCTTGGGTGAGTAATTTTTCCCATAAGGAAGGCCCTCTAGAGTTAATAACAATTTCTCTTACACCCAGGATCGCACAAGTGCGCAAGGGGAGAGGATACTCTTATTATTAAATCAGGATTAACAAAGTTTTCACAAGATTATTCATTTTAATGCCCAAATCGAAATATGTGGGTGGCAAAGCAACAACCCCTAAGTGTTTTTTGATTCTCCAGATCGCAACAAGGTGCAAGAGAAGTGCATACACACTAAGGAATTATCACTACACCACAAGACACTTCAAACTCTCATTCATTTTAGCCCAACTTATTATGAGACAAGCAAAGTTCTTTTTAGGCCAATGTTATGAGAATGCAAATAAATTTTTAACCTCGATGAGTGTAGATGCAATTTGTGTTCATTTTAATCCCATCAGTGTGAATGCAAGTTCATTTTAAACCATGAAGTGTGATATGCAAGTTATAATTGTGGTTGGTTGTTTGTTTGTTGCTTTAGATTTGAAAAAGATTTGTAAAATCAACAACAAAACAAGGGTTAGTATCTCCTTCCAGCTTGCCACATGCTGCAACAAAAGATTAGTAACCAAAAATCCCTAACCTACTAAACTAAAAAGAGAAAAACTAGAAAATGCTGCCAAAAACTGACAGTAAACCTACAACAGGAAAATTTATCTTTATGTTTGTCAAATGCGGCTCAATAACAGATGCATTGTTCAGGATGTCAAGTGCATTGCAACAAATCAAATGTGTCTCTATGAAGGTCAAATGCAGATTAGTTTTGTGGATGTGTCGCTCCCGAAGATAGATGCATCGCGACGCATCAAATGCGGCTCAGAAAGTGGCATTTGCGGCGTTCCGTACCTTTACCAACAAAAAAGGATGAAAAGGTCATACAAAAACAAGCAAAATTTGTTTTTGGCGTCGGGTTCACCAATGTAACTAAGGTAAAAATCTAGGTTAGCATGAAATAAAATGCATAAAAGAAACCCTAGCTAAACAATGAAGCACAAAGGAGGAAAATAGCACAAAAGAAAGGAATAACTTCACCATGCAACCTTCATGCCCTCCATGATTAACCTTCATTGTCCTTCTCCATTTGTTGTAAAATGATATTTTCCCTCATATTTTTGTGAACAACTATGACCTATGACAAATACCTAAGCAAATATTGAAGGATTGTACTCAAAGTGCAAGTATACTCATAAATTGCAAGTATGAGAGATGACAAATGAGGTTGACATTGCCTTTTTATAGAAAAGCCAATTTTGGATGAATGGCCAGGATTGAAAGTTTGACAAAGCCCTAAGATCAAAGGCTGAAATTGCATGTGACAACTAGCAATTAGGGTTAAGGAAAAATTTGAAATGAAGGGCTAAGATTTGATTTTAGGAAAATTAAATCAAAGGTCAAGAATGCATGTGACAAGAAGATATTGGGCACGAAAAAAGAGATTGCTAGAAAAATAAAATAATAATTTAAAATTATTTGATTTAAGAGGCTAAGTTTACCTTTTGAATTAAAAATTAATTTAATTCAAAAGTGATGGGTAGTAAATAATTATTTCAAATTATTTACTTGGCGGGAAAATAGAAAGTGGAGAATTTTAAATAAATGACTTTTTAAAATTAGAAGAAAATCAAGGTGGACAATAATTAAATAAATCATAGGAATTTATTTAATTATAAGAAGACATAAGGAATTAATGACGTATTTAAATAAATAAATAAAGTTTATTTATTTAAATAATCATGAGGAAATAGTAGACAAGTAATTAAATAAATTTAGGAATTTATTTAATTATAGATAGACATAAGCAATTAGTGACGTATTTAAATAAAATAAATGTAATTTATTTATTTAAATAATGAGGAGGAATAAAAGTTATGAATTAATTAAATAATTGAGAATTATTTAATTAATAGTTGAATTTGGACTATAGGACATAACTAACTATTTTAATTATGTTAGAAGAAATATGGAGAAAAATAAAGTTTGCAAGCCTAGGTCAATTTTATGTGTCTACGTGTTGTTTATTAAATGTATTATTTATAGGATGGAAATTAGTGAAATATCTATTATTGCAAAGTAGTAGAAAAGTAACTGTAATTAAAAATCATGTACCATAAATGAAATTCTATCTCATTTTTTATGAATAGTGTCTATATTATCATTTATAAAATAGTGTTACACATATTCACAAGAAAAAAGTGGTTGGAAATAGTCACATTTTTACAGTCTAAATGAGACTAAAAACCAAAGCATAGAGTGTCATAGCAATAAAAGCAAGCCACTAAGCAAGAAGAGCAAGAGAAAAAGGAAGAGGAGGAGGATCTTAGTCATCCAAACTATCTCATACATCAATGGTATCAAAAGTGTCCACAAAAGGGTCCCATCCATTATTGTCATATTGAATGTTATCATCTTGATAATCTCCATTTACAACACAAATAGGAGAAATAAAACAAGAGTCAACTAAGGAAATTTTCCAAAATTTGGCCAACTTATATTCCCACCATCAAGAGGCAGTGGAGAAGCAGATCAAAAGCTAAGAAGCTACAACCAATCTCGTTGAGCACAATCTTTGCTTACAAGAGGTAGAGAGGCTTGAGTATGAGCACCTTGATTTCCACAAGCTAATTAATTGTGTCATCAACAATGTGCATGAGGCGAAGATTAACCTCTAGTGGAGGTGGGAGTTGGAGGAACCTTGACAATAACACAAGGGGCATTACCATAATGATCCAACAAAATTTGTAAGTAAGCAAATTCATGTGCAACTTTATTCACTTGTAATTGAATGTACATAAACACATTAGAACATATCATAACTTTAGTGTAAAGAGAGAATTTGTGATCAACAAAATAGTCAAATAAATAGTAAAATTTATATCTTTCCAGATGCTAAAACAAACTTCACCTTGAAATAAGGTCAAACATGATTGTATCTAGAGAGGATTCAAGGTCAATACGATAATAACACCACATGCCAAGAAAAAGGCTCAAGCCTAAAAGGCTTGAAGAAATCATGAATCCACACCCAAGCATATTGAGCTATAGGACAAAACTAGAAGAGATGTTTGAGAGACTCTTGATGATTGTAGAAAGGACAAATTGAGGATCTAAAATCCCCAAGTGAGTTAACTTAGAACCAATGGGGAGGCCTTGGAAAAGAATATACTAGTAAAAGTGAGCAAGCTTTGGCTCAAACATAATTGACCAAATGGTGTGAATTCTCCATTGTCAAATTGATAATAGAGACTATAAAAGTTGGATATCTTCTTTGAAGTAGGTACCATGGGAAAAAGAGGTGAAAGCAAAGAATAGATCCTTTGTGAAGCTTTTAATTTTTAAATGCTATATTAAGAAACTTTCAATCCTTCCACCTGTTGGGAAAAGGATGCCATTTAATTGCAATCCTAAACATTATTTCATGTATCTCCTAATTCCTTGGAAAGTGTTCCCCAACACTAGGATTAGAAAGAGATTAAAATTGAATGAAATAAACATGTTAATTGACATTTTTAATTAATTATAAATGATAGGAACATGTAGGAAGCCCATGAAGAGCTCCTACAAAATAGGAGAACATGGGGCACCCACATGGAAGGTGGAACTCACCTTGAGTTAAGTTAACTATTTGGAGAAAAAGATAACACTTCTATAGTGCATGTAAAGATCCTAGAAGTTAGGGATTGATGTTTACATGCATGGAGTTTAGTTTAGTTTAGTTTAGATTAGTTTAGTTTAGTTTAGTTCAGCTCAATTCAGTTATGGTTCAGTTATCTTCAGTTGCATGTAGTTAGTTTCAGTTGAATGCTAGTTGACTTCAATTGACTTGGAATGCATGACTAATGACTTGAGTTGCATGAATGATAACAGGTGACTACTTTCAGTTAATAGGGGATGATCAATCATGCATGATATTTGCATGAATTGATGGAGAGATATGTTTCAGTTAATAGAGATTGACTTGGACCCACCTTGGGCGCCCAAGTTGGCATCTTGGAGTTAACACTTTAGCTTGATACATAGGATTTTTGGCTAAACACATAACACTCTGACTAATTTAATTTTTAAATGCTATATCAAGAAACTTTCAATCCTTCCACCAAGGTATGCAAGATTGACCACCAATTTTGTGAATTGTATCAATAGGGATGGTTTTAGTTACAATGTCAAAAGTTTCACAATCCTAATTGGAAAGATGATATTTTTCAGGTTTGCTTCATTATAGGATAAAAAATTCCTAATAACTTTGGAAAAAAATTAGGGAGGGTTTCTACTTCCTTTTTGTAAAACCTCAAAGCAAGGACCTAAGGGGTCTTAGCAAGAGGGTGATTTTGACACTGCCAAATAGGGGACCACAAAATAGTTTGTTGATTGATAGAAATACCATACAAAAATCCATGTCATTCCAAAGAATCCAAGGCTTAATAGCTTCCCAAGCTTTCCAAATACTTTTCATCACACAAGTCCCTTAAACTTAAATAGCTCATTTCATTATAAGGAGAGTGTGAAAACCAATCCCTTTCTAAAATAGTCTCCCAACAAGATGAACATAAGAGATACAATGATCCACTATAATTTTTCAAGCCTCATTACCATCTAAGGCATGAATGGTCTATTTTTTGCATAGATCTAGACCTTGAAGTTAAGTGGAAATTAAGCCTAAACCACTTGAATCATGAGGAAGGCAACAATACTCCCAAACTACTTGATGAAAACCTTGATGGTTATTTTAGGAGGCCCAAATAAAATCTTTAAGTATCTTTTCTAGCATCAAATACAAGGTTTTAGAAGACACCCAACAAGAAGAAGAATAAACATGAGTGGTTGCAACAATCTTAGAATAAATATGAAACTTTCTTGCCAAAGATAGACATTTAGTAACCCAATAGGCTAACTTCTCCTCAATTCTAGCCAACACAACTTGCCACAAAACAATATAAGAAGCTTGAAAAGAAAAAGGGATGCGCAAAAATCTAAAAATTTATCCATTTCCCAATCCACTTCCACCCATAAGAGTTGAGATAGGGAGGCTTAGGTAAGAAGGACTGTTTATAACATTTTTTTCCATTGAATATTTGAGCCTAAGGCTTTATATAAAATATATAAGCAATGGAGATTTTAGATAACATTATTTTTCTCTTACAAAAGAGTAAGAAAGGAGTCATTATAAAAATAGCCACTAATAAGTTGAGCTAATGAAAGAGGTAAAGAAATAACTTTGACTAGATCCCCTAAGAAACTAAATGAGCAAAGAGGTATCTAAAACCCTAAACAACAAGCACATTTGGTGAATAGACCTATTAAGGCTAAAATACTAGATTTTTAGACATTGATAGTGAGACAAGATAAAGAATATACAAAAATAAAATGAACCAATTGAATAAATCAAGGACCAGATCCCAAATATTGGAGGATTACAAGGATAAAATTCCACTCGATTTGGTCATAGACTTTAGTAAAATCAATTTTGATGAAAATAGCCTATTTATGGGATCATCCAGTCCATCCCATACCTTCCCAAATAACAATGATATATTCTAGAATAAATTTGAACTTGATAAAACAAGTTTTCTCAAGTTGCACAATGTTAGGAAGAAGATGGTGTAACTTAAGTGCAAGGGCTTGGAAATTATTTTGTAGGAGACATTGAGCAAAGTTATTAGTCTCCAATTATTTGCATCACCAAACTTAGGCATGAATTTTATATTTATTTTCATTGATAATTCTTCCTAAGGAATCAGAATAAAAGGTTTCAAGATAGACTTTATAAAGATCCTCCCCACCACAATCCCAGAGGATATTGTAAAATTCACAAGGAAATCCATCACAAATAGGGGCTTTATCAATATTCATAGTAAATACTACATGGAGATCAAAAATCATGAGCAATTGATCACAAAAGGTTCATTGAGAAGAAGAAAGCTAACAAGGAACAACCTTGATGTTAGGAAATATTGCATTCAACCCACAATATTATTTCATTTCCTACATAACTCCATGAGAGATAAACATGCATACAGGTAACCACAATGCATAGATCAAATATACAAGCCACAAGATAACACAAGATATACCCTGGGAAAACCATCAAGAGGGAAATACCCAGCCTCCAAAAGCATCCATACTCCACCATTTTATTCAACAATAAAGCAATACAAGAGTTACAATGAATACCTTTGAAGCATCAACCCTCTCAATGCATCCTCATGTGTCCAAGCATGAATCCACACATCCCATTCCATGCTTCACAAATGCACCCCTCAGAAAGACCCAATAATGACAACCCACTCACTCAACCAACCTTAACCACTAAACATGTGCTTGCTTTTATAGACTCAAGCTCACACAAATACAATCAAGTGGAAAGATAAAACCATGTACCACAAAAACATGTGAATACAAAACCACTAACCCCTTACTTAATATTGGGTACTAAGTTTTCATTTTAGTTAATATTTTCCCGAATATTAAATTATTACCACATTTCTCCCACACATTAAATAATTATACTTTATGTTACAATACAACATAAAGTGGTCCCCAAATAATTACCTAGTGTGAATAACCACACCACTTAGGTGCAACACAACTAAATAATTATTTAATTACAACATTATAATAAATCATTTTATGCATTGGTGTATAACACCATATCTCAACATTCTCCCACTTGTTGTATACATTGCATAAGGGATCAATACATGAAATACATCATCATAGCCATACATGAAACCACATGAATCTGTAACATGCTCTCATGCTCCATCAAGATACCTGCAATAAGAACAAAGTGACCACCATCTCAAGCAAGAACTCCTCTCATCCTCTAATGTACCACCTATGGAAGAAAAGGAACATTCCAAGGTGAATATGCACCAATCCAAGAACACAAGCATCAAGTCCAAGTGATAACAAAGGATCTAATCAATCTATTGTCATGAAGAAAAACCCAAATGATCGAAAATAGCATCTGCAACACATTCTAATACATCCAACCATCCATACCCCTAGGTATTAATACATCAATACACTCATACTAAGAACATATGCAACCCATAAACTACAATCACAGGCTCCTTGTATCAAACTTGTCAATGAAGAATATGCATATATCTAGGAACTCCCATTGCATAGGTAATGCCAAAGCATATCAAGTCTACCAATCAACAATATGCCAAGGTGTGATAAATAATTGAAAATGAAGTACCAAGAACAATGACAATGATCCACACATGCAACCCAAATAGTTGCATAATCTCTCACAACATGTTGCCACCATCCTCCCAAATCACATGAACATGAACCTCCAGGAAGGAACCATGAAGAGAGAAAACCTATAAACCATAATTTCCTCCTACCAACACCTCAAGTGCAACACTGTGTCTAGTATGATCTCCTAACAACCCAAAATGAGAAGCCTCAACAACATCCATAACACTCAATCTCATAAACCAAGTACAACATATGAATCATGTAATAATTCCAAAATGGATGTAAGCCTCTCTAATCAAGAATATCAAACTCAAAGTAACCCTTCTCAAATATGAAAAATCAACCCATAAACCATCTCCTAAACTCCTCATCAATAAATGATAACATAAACTCAGTGCACAAGGAGATAACCATGTCAAACATCCCTCAAAATGAACCCTCCAGAACTAACTATACATATCTATGAAAGATAAAGCATATAAGTTCTCATGTTGAACCATCCTCAAATGAGTATCCAAAATCAATCACCACGAATCAACTCATTCCCATGAGAAATCAAAGCACAAAACATAACACATTGGAAAGATATAATGGGAAAATACCTTTAAATGATAAATTGTTGAGTAGACCAAGAGTGGGGAATGAGAATGCTCCTCTAGGATAACCAAGTCATCATGACACACTCCAAGAAAAATATCCTCTATTGATCCATCATGAACTCACCTATGTGTCTAAGTATCCATGAGCACTTGTAACCAATCAATACGTGCCAAACTCCAAATGCAACATAGCACTATCATGAAGTAATCAAGAAAATGATTAATGTACTCAATACAAAGAGAACTACCAAGATCAAAGTCAGAGCTCCAACCGTAGAATCAAGAACCTATCATGACAACATGATCTAACAATCTCCTCCTAGGAGATCATATGCACCAATGCATACATCCTGGTATCAAGATAACACATATACCATGCCAAAACTCAAAACTAGTATTAAGAGTAAATCATGACATAATATCAAAATAGTATAAACCAAGAAATCACATCTTTAATCACATGAAGATAATCATTACCAATGATGCATCTATTTCACTGCCAACAACTCCCATTGAATCGTGATACCAAGCTACACATGGCATCATGACCACCATCTCCTCTATTAAGATCATCCAAGTCTAGACACACTCAATTGCAACATTAGTAACATAAAAGTAAAACCAAAATCTCTAAGCCAATAAGACACATACAATCTCCATCAAAACATCACAAAACAATCCAATCCAACACCACCGAATCATCACTGTCAAAATTTCCCACTGAAAGTGTATAACCAATGAATGTACCAAGCTATCATGACATCATGATCAAACCACATGTTACAAGTCCCATGAAATGACTAATCAGGTACTCTAACCATTCATCCTCTAATCCCAAAACAACATACCAATGCACAAATGACCACGGACAAGGCCAACTAATGAAATCTACAACAACAATGAATCAAACCCGATGGATATAAATAGTCCACATTCGAGTCATCCCACTGCAAATTAATTAGTGGCCAATCCACACACATGCATAACTCATAGATCCAACCACTGAAATATGTAAACTCATCATCACTTAGTAACCTACAAACCTATATATCAAAGAAGATAATCTTGTAGACATCAAGACTCAAACACTAAATCAACCACATATCTGATTTTCCAACCATGTCCATAAATGAGTAACCATAGTCAAGGAACCAAATAAGCATCAAGGAGATAAGAACAACCTCCTAATCATCAAACCAAATAACCAACAAACAACCACATACATGATCATGTTGTGTCAATGCATAAATGTACTTACATACCCATGACACCATAACCATATCCATCATTGTACCTGCACTCAAATATCTCCCATAAAAGACTCCAAGTCTCAAACCATGTCCAGCCATGTCCTCAAAACCGAAGATAACTTGTGTACCTATCACCATCAAAGTGTAAATCTAAAAAACACTTGTAAACCTATATCAGAAAGCACCAAATTGATAATTAGTTGTACCATCATAAATATCATATAAAAAAATGTACTCCCTCAAGGTTTTTCCTCTTGACTCGTCTAGATACTCTCATAATCACACCCTAAGTCTTAGGCACCTACAAGTGATTAAACAAGTACCAAACTCATCCAACACTAGAAATTGATAAATAATCTAAACCATTGTGTAGTACACTACAAATTCTCTCCAACGCCTCTTCGAAATCAAAAATTTGATTTCATATGCAAAATTTAAGCTCAAAATCATGAAACTAAGAAAATTTGACTTTCGGGCCCCAAAAACTAATGAAAATAACAAAATCATGGAACCAAATCCATACTACTATGTAGTGCTCAGAACTAGCTTTCCAATGAGTATAAGAAGTTAAAAATCAAAGCCACTAGGTGAAAGTTATGCAAGTTTGAAAAAAATGTCTGATTTTTCCATGTAGAGAAGGTTGAGGTAGCCCCCGGGTTGAGCCATTGGCGACTCGCTGACGGCGTTGGCTAGTCAATGCTACCCGAGCGGTGCTGCTGGTGGTGAAATCCAAGTTATATTTAAAAATATTTAAATCCTTTAAAAAACTCTAAAAATTTGGCAAACTCCAAAATTTATTCATTCCATTTTAATTTTTTCTGCCTACCATATTTCATACAATAGGTTTTGAAATATTCAAATTTTGGTTTAAAATCATTGAAACAACAGTTTAAAGTTTTTTTGGGACTTGGTGGGCACCCACGGGATTGGCAATCCCTGCCATAGGTGATGGGACCTACCACTCGTGGCTAGGCCGACAGTAGAACCTTGTTGGTACCCTTATGATAGCGGTCGGGGGGTCTGCGGACCCCCCCCGCTAAAATATATTTAAAATAATAATAATAATTTAAAACCTTTCAATAGTTTCTTTTTAATTTATGGCTGCTTTTCATTTTGCAAGTCAACGAAATTTTTATCTGAGAGATATTTTATATATTTTTTAAATATTTTCCTACACATGGCAAAATTGGGTGGCCAAAAGGTCATACGATGAAAAAAGATTTGCCCTTTTTTTAAAATTTTCCAAAATATGTCGAATTTGTAATGTCGCAAAATTGCACCTAAGGGAAATTTCACATTTTAGCACTTTTCCTAGCATTTATTATGCCTAAACGCATTTGTGATAAGAGCCTCATAGGTTGGAATTTCGTGATTCCAATTCCATGAGGTCCAATGATGAAGCGAAAAAATTTCGCTGCCCCATTTCCTGAAAGCTAATGTTTTGGATGCCCACATGGCGGATAAACATCTACGCGACGTGCTTGCATCATGGCAGTTTTCTGAGTTTGAAACGTGGAATCTCAAAATCTTGACTTGGGACGTGTCTTTGCAATCAGATTCTCGAATGTAATGGCTCCTTTTGCCCTTGCATGCAAAAAAAATCCCTTTTGTTATCATTTTGGGGGGTTCTCTCTCATTTGATCACTTCTCTTCTCAATCTCAGCCTCTTCTACTCTTTGCAATAACACTTCCTCAAGCGAAGCTCTGTCAGACTAAGGTCCCTCCAACAACAAAAGCTCTCTAGCAAGCATTCAATGGTGTGTCTGTGTGTTCAAGAGGAGGTTGAGGACCATTGGTAATGCTCTCTTGCTCTTGTCTATTTGCAAATAGATTAGATCTATTTGTTCATTTACTATTTGGTGGTGTGGGTTGTCCTCCTCGAGCGGGGATTGTTTTCACCACTTCCTTTTGTCTATTTAATTTACTCTCTCTATCTATCTAGTTGTTTGTGGAGGTGGGAACACCAAAATAGGGGTTTGACTGTGGCAAGCCCCGAAACAACCCCAACATTTTTCCCTATTCATTTTGTGTGCAAGTTGCTGAAGTGGAGCTTGGAGGAAGGTTTCAAACATTTAGCCACTTATAAGTCTTGTTTTAGCTCTCCTTGTATTTTGTCTCGTTTTATGTTTCCTATTTAGTTATTCTATTAAACAGACCTTAGGTTTGTGTTAGATAGTGAGGTTTCAATTGCTTTGCATGAGTTTTGAGTTCTTTGTTGTTGTGGACGCCAGTGTGTCCTTCAGACTCCAATGCGTTGTGCTAGCATCCTAATGCCACACTGGCATTCGTTGGCCGAGAGCTCCTCCTTTTGAGGCAGAAATCTAGAAATCTTGCTCTCTCAAA
The DNA here is from genome assembly GCA_007258455.2 of Sequoia sempervirens. Classification (NCBI taxonomy): domain Eukaryota; kingdom Viridiplantae; phylum Streptophyta; class Pinopsida; order Cupressales; family Cupressaceae; genus Sequoia; species Sequoia sempervirens. The sequence goes on from VDFB02072032.1 coordinate 30,476, forward strand.
TTCTGAAGCAGTCTCTTGTGATAATTAGTCTATGTATAGTTTCTTTGCAATTTCTTCATTTGGCAACATTTGAGGTGGTTAAGGGTAGTTCACTCCCTAAGATTCTCTTGAGAATGAAGGGACTCGTGAACAGTGAATCCCCCTTATCTCACATTTTGGGGAACCCGACATGAACATGCCAAATCTTTTTCTACAATGTTTTAATGTTTATTATGATGCTTTCTCTAAGGAAGATTTTGATATGTCGGATGATGCTCTAGATGATTTCTTAGAAGCATCTTCCTCTACTTGTAGATCTTCTGAACAAACTTCTTCTTCGCAAGCTAAAGAGTCAGTGAACGTTGTTGTAGTCTCTGTGGCTTCTCCAAGTCCTAAGAGACTTGTTGTTTACTTGACTCCAACTAGCCCCTCTCCTAAGAGGATTCATTCTATTTGTGGAATTCCATATCATAAATGATTCACCGGATTTATATGCAAGGTTTGTAAAAGCTACAGACTCTACTTATAATGTTGTGGGCACACGTACAATACAAGAAGAAATAAGCAGAATTTGGATCAACCTTCTGTTCCTACATCTCAACCTACTCAAGTTCCTACTTCTCTACCACCTTCTCAACCAAGTCTTCCTTTGAAAGATCCCCAATCCAAATCTGATATGATTTTCTGAGTTTTGTCTTTTCAAAGTCTTTGACCAGCAAATAGGAAGGGTTTTTTTTTGCGTTTTTTCTAATTTTTTTGTGTGTTTTGCTGAATGTTGATTTATGCAACAATATTGCAAACTAGAAGGAAGGAAATTGCTGCTAAAACTTAAATAAATCATAATAGAGAGCAATAATGATAAATTTATTGGCTCAAATGTCATTGTACATACCACAAATCTACATATAACAATCTGTTATAAACTTGAACAACAAAGACAACCCCTTTTCAACTTCTTCCCAGCTTCACAAATCTGCCCCAACGTCTGATATGAATTTCCAGCTAACTAAATATGCAAATAAAATCCAATAATTGGTATGAAACCCTTCGTAGCACCTAGGGTTTGAAGCCTGTGATCTTGAAATGATGCAACAGCTGAGGTAAGGTATAAAATGAGTTGCCAAGGCCTTGAGAAGGCCTATACTGCTTATGGTTGCCCCTTATTTGTTGCAATATGCTGATATAATATTGCTGCAAACTTAGATTTGTAAAATATATACCTGAAACTCATCCAATAAAGCCCAAATGAAGAACTAAGGTAGGCCCTCCCCAAAGGTGAATTGGGTTCTCATCCAATCCACGATAGCCCTTGAGAGTTTTCGTTCCCAGAAGGCTGAAGCAATGTTGAAACCCTTCTCCAGAGCTCAAACCTACAAATTGTTTTGTAAAAATGAGAGTAGAATGCTCCAAAAAGAGCCCAACACTTTGGTTTATAACCTCTCATGGAATTTTTAAATAAAAGTCAATAAAATAATTTTCTTGAGGGTCTTTCCTCATCCAAAGAAAAGGGCCACTTTTTAAGAACAACTTGAGTTGCTAGGATGGGGACACTTTTCACTATTCACCTTATGATGTTTAGTTACTATTCACCTTTTACTATTCCATTAAAACAAACCTTAGTATTTTCACTTTAATCCTAGATTCATCAATTGAACTCCAAACTAAAAATCTCATAAGGCTCCTAGCTAAACTCCACAACCCTTGGTTGGGTCCCCTAACCATTCTGCTGACCTACAGGAACCCTAATAGTAGGCCAACCATCACTATAGTCTGAGTTACCTAAGGAAGGGACATTACATCCTTCAACACCTAAACCTGTGACTAAAGCACCTAGAGATTACGATCTTGTCGAGTAGCTTCGTGTTACTCTGACTAAGATTCTACTTTGGGATTTGTTTCAAACTGCTCTAGTTTACTGAGGTATGCTTTAGGAAGCCTTACAGAAGATCCTCTTTCCTGCCTCCAGTAGGCCAATGGATGTTAATGCATTTATGGCTCATACTCGTGTAGATTCATTGAATATCACGTTCTATCTGCAAGAACTTTTGCCCCTAGATGTGCAGAAGCAAGAAGATCCTTTAATGATTATAGTTAATGTTAACACTATCGGTATTAGATGTACCCTCATTGACACCAGTTTAGACCTAAATGTTTGCGGTATAGCAATATTACCTAAGATTAAAGTTTACTCTTCTTCCTTAGCTATTTCTTTTTTATATATTCGTAGATTTGATAATGTTGGTTGACAAACCCTAAGCATGATAATCTTGCCTTTGCAATTGGGCCCCGTTACCTTACCCAACTTAGTTTATGTGATTCTTGGCCCTTTACCTTACAATATTCTTCTGGGGAGACCCTAGATTCATGCTATGGGTGCTGTAACTTCCACTCTATATCATTCTCTGAAGTTTGTTGCAAACAATCGAGTGGTCACAGTCAAAGCTGATCCAGAAGCTGTTCACCTTTGTGAACTGGCGGCTGCTGGTCGGGCTTCGATTGTCTCCACCCTTAAGAATTGTATTCCATCTCTAAGCTCTAATGTGATGACATGTTCCTTGGTGATACCCTCCATAGAGGTTGTCCCCAAAGTGAATGTCCTAAAGAAGAGCAACCTAAAGCAAAAAGTCCTAAGCCTTCCCCATCTAGTTCTTCTTCTGAATAAATGCATTTCTTGGTGATGATTGGGGATCCTTAGAATTCTCTAAATTCTTCATTGGAGAATACAAAGTGAATCCCACTCATCTTAAACTTTCAATAACCTTAAACACCTTGGCTAAGGAAGTGATCAGGATATCATTGAGAAGGAAAGTTGTGATCCTATTCAAGAAGCCAGTCATTCCTCTATTGAGGAGGATAATCCTACTTCCACCAAAGAGGTTAATGTTTGTGATTCGAATAAGGAGATGGTTGTGGCCTTGTAGATGCATTTGATGTCCATTGGTGGAATGATGCTCTCTATGTAGAGCCACTTTCTTCCAAAGCTTTGCAAACTCACTATGGTCCTAGATACATGATCATTTCTCAATATGGTTATGGGCATAAAGGCCTTGGACGTATTGAGCAAGAAATTCAGGTCCCTATCCAGTTTAAGCCTTGTAAGTACTATCTAGGTTTGGGATGCTCTGTTGAACAATCTAAGCAAAAACCTTGGTAGAGTGTTAACATGATTTCAGTTGAACTGCTTAATATGGTCCATCCCGAATTGATAGAGGATGGGGCAGAGGCTGAAGAAGTCACTTAGATGTTTTTTCCTCAGAGGAAGCACTAGAGGAATTATTAGGTGCCTACTCTCGTCTACCCTCCTTTCACCATAAATGACAAATCTCATACTGTCTATGTAAACAAACATACTTTGGTGAATCCTTTGCGAATATGGATGAGGGGCTCCCTCTATCGAATATAGATGATGGTGTCCTGATATCACATCCTGAAGATCGTAGTCCCCTCCTCAAGGGGGATACTACTAAAGTTTTCATGGATCCTAAATCTTTCAAAAAAGTGATTAAGATCGCGAAATGTCTTTCTTTTGAAGAAGCTAAGGAGCACTTTGACCTTTTACATTCTCATCCTGATATCTTCACTTGGTTGTACAAGGACATGCCCAATATTGATGAGTCTATAGTGGTTCACAATATGTCTCATGTCCCGATGCCAAGCCTGTTAAGCAAAAAATATGAAAGATCAATCCCAATCTCACCTTGTTCGTTAGGA
>VDFB02072033.1:0-14483 GCA_007258455.2 Sequoia sempervirens
GATGATTATGGGATTTTGACCCATTTGACTTAAATATTTTGATTTATTTAAATCAAAGGGGATGGAAGATGATTCTAGATTTAACTAAATAAAGGTTTGATTTATTTAATTAAAAGGATGATGATAAAGTTAATTTATTTAATTTTAAATTAATGACCTTAGGAGATTGAATTTAATGAGTTTAATTTACCTGATGAATGGATGAATGTGAACTCATTTAATGATTGAATGAATATGAATTAATTAAGTGCACGGTGCTAATTTTGCATGTCTACATTTTGCCCCTCTTTGAAGCAATGTACTTGCTGCGTTGGTTCAAAGAATAAACTTGCCGCGAACAAAATTCAAAAAATTTATGATTTTTTCGAATGCCCCAGTGGAAAGAAGTACACTAGTACATTGCCCCCTCGAGAGATCAAGCGAAAAGATTTTATTTGAGGGTCGATCTCACGATAAAGAGGTTTAAAATGGATGGTTATGGATGATGATGCGAATGAGATGATTTTAAGATGCTTAGAATAAAAAATCTATATTATCTTAAACAACTTAAATGATGATATGATGTGAGATAGATGAGATTGATGATGTGATATGCTGTGATTATGCAAATGTATGATTTATGCAAATATATGATTTATGAGATGCTTAGACTAACATATCTATATTATGATGATGAACATGCATGTGGGATGATATGTAGAATACTGATGGTTCATGGATGCACTGGTGATGATGATTAACTATTCACATGACGTGATGTTAGTGTGGAAAAGAAGAAATTAGATGATGACAAGAGGATCCAACAAGCCAACTTTATGAGAGATGATGATGAGAAATGATGATGATGGATGATTTTCTTATCAAGGATTGGGATTTTAAAAGGGTCACTTACCTTATGTTTGATAACACACATAAGTACGATGCATCAAGGTATAAAGGACCAGGATGGCGTGGTACTTAGTGTGATGGACTTTGACTCGATAAATAGATAGGAGTATTCTTGTTCACACCTAACATACGTAAACCTTGCTAGGATGCACTTTAGAAGTTTCAAACATCTCGGACCAAAACATAGAAAGGTATAACCAATCAATGCAATAGTCAACAAGCTGTCCAAAAAATCCTCTATACATATCTAATAGAGCAAGTATTTTCCAAGGTTATTTTACAAGAACATCCAACAAGCATAGCAGACAAAAGGATAATGATCGTTGCCCCATTCCTATCTATCTAAATCCTTCGTTCGGATATCATCGAGATGTCCTTGGACTGAGTGCAATAAGATAAGTCAAAAGACAAAGATAAAGCACACAAACAAGTTGATGTTCTTCAATACCGCTAACCAAAAGGGAATGTATTTTTAAGGATAAGAATCAGAACTATTGCCAAAAGATAATGCCCATTGTAGGAAGGATACATCCTAGGACATGTTAGTGGATGGCGGCACGTCATTTTGTTTATCCAAAGTGCTCTTTCTGATAAATGATGCCCCTTGTAGAAAGGATACATCCTAGAACATGATGTTATCAAATGATTGATATGGGACTGATTGGATGATGGGCTACCAATGCGAAGAGTTGACCAACTTTTTTACATACTGACTTAGACTTGAGACTTGACATTTTTGAGTTTTCACTTTTAACTTGCTAGACTTGTTTCTAACTGTTTCACCAAAGGTTGAGGATGACGATCAGTTTATTATGGGTGGTGTTATTGCAGGTGCAAGTGAGATGAGACAAATGTTTTTTTTTCAAATATTTGGATGTTTTTGATCATTTTGAGATGTTTTGAGGCTGTTTTTGGTATTTTTTGAGATTTTTAAATGTTTTGATTTTTTGATTTTTTTGATGTTTTGGGGTTTTCTAAGTTTTTGACCAAGAGACTAACCTAAAGACCTATTCTAGGGGCCTCGGGGGCTGATCAACAGATTAGACTTACCTACGTTATACACGCAGAGACCACGTAGTTCAACTAACGACTTGACCGATTTACAGATGGAGATATACATGATGAGATGTCAGTTTATTTTAACAGACTCCTAAAGTACTGACCTAGGTGTCTTGGGGGATGATCAAAGATCAACCTTTCCTATGTTCAAGGCTCAAAGACCCATAGTTCGACTAGACAACCCTGTTTTTGACTTTTTTTCTAAATTTTTGACTTGTTTTGGGATTTTGATATGTTTTGAATGATTTTGGATTTTCTGATGTTTTGATGTTTTGATGTTTTTGGATTTTCTGATTTTTTTGGATTTTTCTGATATTTGATGTTTTGGATTTTTCTTATATTTGATGTTTTTGGATTTTCTGATATTTGATGTTTTGATGTTTTTTGGATTTTATGATATTTGATGTTTTGGATTTTTGATTTTGGGACTTTAAGAATGCATGAATTGATTAGATGAACTGTCTCCAAGCTACGTGATATATAGAATAATCTGATAAAGGCAGGACAAATTGACATTGAGGATGGGCCGAGTAGTACTATGAGGGATCATGACATGAAAACAAGACCAAGCTATGGTGCAGATGCAGGTGGATGAGTGATGGATGCAAATCTGAATGCGATGGATGATGGAAGTGTAATGGATAGATGATGCAAAACAAATACATAAAGATCCTAGTGGATGGAAAGTGCTTATTTACGAGGCACATATTTTGCCAAGTTTCACCAAAGGTACTTTTAAAGTGCAAGTGGTTTCACTGAGGGCAGATTTTTTCTCTTTACTATTTTTGATCCTTTTCGATTTTTTAGTTTTTGCTTTTTTGCTTTTTTTGTTGTCACCAAGACGCCTATTTGGCAAGTTTTTACCAAAGTAACCATTTTTTTAGGACATTTTCCAATTTTTTGGATTTTTTGGTTCTATACCTTGAAAGATTTAGGCATAAAACTTTTGAGATGAGAGCTATTCACGGGCTCTTGTAGAGGTTCCCCGCCGGGTGTTGATAGCTGATATGCCCCTGATTTGTAACTTATTTTTATGACGAATGGTCCTAGCCAATTGGGTTCAAATTTTCCTTTGCTGCTTGGGTTTGGGACATTCTTTTTATTCTCTTTTAACACCAGTTCTCCAATTTGGAAAGTCCTACTTTTGATTTTCTTAGCGGCTCTTTTGAGTCTATTAGATGAACTTGCCGTGATTCAAAGCATCGTCCTTTCATCTAGTAGCTCGACTCATTTTAGTCTTGACCATTACTCTTCATGCGTGATGGGGATTACACGACAGTATCACAGGTGATGGGATCTCAATCTCAATGAGAATGTATACGTCCACGGCAGACAACTGAGGAGGAGAGAAGGGGTGGCGCTGATGGGTGTCTGAGATACTAATTCGATGGGCCTAGAGGGTAGGATTAAGCTGTAATTTTAGGTCATGACACTGCGCCATTATTTATTTTCTTGAGGAATTTTTAGAATATGGTTTTAATTTGCTAGTTTCTGCTTGTATTGCCTTAGGGATAATTATATAGAATGGAGAAGCGATGTGTTGGATTTTGAATTTCGCGCCAAGTCACGGACTCTAATTTTGAGATGAATTGACATTATAGGATGACAAACATGGAACACCATAGCAACAAAATAAGATAGTTAGGATGAACTTTGAAATACCTTGCTCTAGTTGTGTATGTCATGGGTATAGCTTCCACCCACTTAGTAAAGTACTGTTGCGGTTATGATGAATTTTTGTACGTTCAGGTATTAGGTGGGTGTGATTTTTTCAATGAGATCAAGTCCCCACTGTGAAAAGGGCCATGGTGTGATGATGGGATGAAGCTCTTGAGTTGGAGTATGGATGAGGTCCCCATGCTGCTGACATTGTAGAAACTTTCTAGCATGATCATGTGCTTCTCGTTCCATTGGGTCAATAATACCCCATCCTCAACAATTTCTTGCTTCTGGTCATTTCAGCGAGTCATGAGACCCTTTACCATTGAACCCCAGTCAGTGGTTAATGCCTCCCTTAGGAATTTGGCAATGCTTGGTAGGGTTCCTCCTATGCTCCTACCAGTAGGGTGTCTCCTAGGATGACAAATCTAGATGCCTTTTTCTACAAAAGGTTAGTTTAGGTGTACGAGGAGGTAAAATTGGTAGTGTGGCTCCTATTAGAGGTGCCTTAAATGTCATGGTACCCAAGGATCTCATTGGGACCAACAATTTTAACACCACAATTTTGATTAGGGTACCTCAAATCTGGGCATGAGAATCTTCTTTGTCGAGATTCATATTTGAACATTTGTTGGGGGGATGTCCAATAGGGCCCAATTGTTGCCATGGCATCTGGCCTTTCTGTTGTTGGACTCTAGGGGTGCTGCTCCAGAGTATTTATTTCAATGGAGGATTCTTTGGGAATATCTACAATTTCTTGTATGGGTGAGCTTGTCTCCTTGGTCCTAATATTCATCATTGATGATTTATGATCAGTGGAGTCGTATACTTTATGAGAGCTATGATGTTCCCATTGCATTGCTATTCCTAAGACACATGGTCAAAACCTCATATTCGGTAATGTTATTAATTTCAGAAAATTCTAGTTTGTAGGACCTTGGTATGCAATCCCCTTGTGGTGTGATAAAGAAAATACCAGCTCCTTCTGCGTTTATGAGCCATCAAAGTACAGTTTCCAGTGGTTAGCTACATTGAGATTAAAAATAGATTCATCTGGCAACTCTGAGATGAGAGGGTTCTTTGAATAGATTGGTGCTTCTACCAATTGATCTATGATGACTTGGACCTTGATTGCTTTCCGCTCCACATATTCGATGTCGTATTATGACAGTATCATCACCCATTTTTCCATTCTTACTGTGAGCTCATTACCTTTGATAGTAGATACTTGAGAGGGTCAATTTTGGCAACGAGTTTTATTTTATGTGCCAACATGTAATGTCTAAATTTTTGTGATGCAAACACTACTGCAAGGAATGCTTTCTCGATGAATGAATAGTTTAGCTCATGCCCAACCATTGTCCTACTGATGTAATAAATAGCCCTTTCTATTCCATTTTCATCATGCTGAGCTAAAAAAGCTCCAAGGGCTGCTGTTGTTGCTGACACGTATAGAATCAATGGTTTTCTTAGGATTCGTGGCATTAAGACTAGTGGTGTTAGTAGATATTCCTTGATTTTTTTGAATGCCTCTTCACACTTGGTATCCCATTTGTATGCTACTCCCTTGTGGAGTAGGTGAGAATATGGGTTTTGCTTGTCCGCCAGTTGTGCTATGAATCTTTGAATGGATTGGAGTCTTCCTTGGAGAATTCTCAATTGTTTTAATGTTTTTGGTGCCTACATCTCGAGGATTGCTTTTACTTTTGCTGGATCTACCTCGATACCCCTCATTGACACTATATATCCTAGGAGCTTTCCTGATTGTACATCGAAGACACACTTCTTTGGGTTTAATCTGACCTTGTACTCCTCCAGTCTGTCAAAGATGGCACTTAGGGTTGCTATGTGATCTTTTCTCTTTCTGGACTTAGCTAGAATGTCGTCAACATAGTCTTTGATCATCTAATGGATCATGTCATGGAATATCAATGTCATGGCCCTTTGATATGTTGCTTCTACGTTATTTAAGTTGAATGTCATCATGTTCCAATAGTATGTCCCCCATGGACAAGTGAAAGTTGTTTTATGTTGGTCCTCTTTAGCTATCATGATCTGATTGTACCCTAAGAATCCATCCATTAGTGACAACATTTCATGTCCCGCTGTCATGTCTACTATCATGTCGATGTTGGGAAGCGGGAAGTCATCTTTTGGACATGACTTGTTCAAATCTCTAAAGCCTATGTAGATTCTGATATTTCCATCGGGTTTTGAAATAGGTACCAAGTTTGATACCCATTCTGGATAGTCTATCAGTTAGATGAATCCTGCATCTAATAGCTTTTCTAGCTCCATTTTGACTAGTAGGGCAATCTGAGGATGCATTTTTTGAAGTTTTTGTTTGACAAGCTTTGCTTCTGGATACACTGCTAAGTGGTGAACCATAGTTTTTGGATCAAGTCCTGGCATGTCAGCATAACTCCATGTGAATTTTATCTGTCTTCCCCTTAGGAATGCTGCTAGGAGCTCTTACTCTTCTGATAGTAGTGATTCTGTGTAGAATGTGATATGTGGGGTCTCCTTTGTTCGTAGGCTGACCGGATTGCATTTTTCTTCCAAGACTGCTGACTTTTCTTGATGAATAGCTCTTAAAGGAAGATTGAATCCCCCATCCTCGGGCACCTCAGAGAGGTTTTCACCATTGGATGTGTCCTTTCTTTTTACTTTTTTCTTGTTAGAGAGTGCCACAGTGTGGTTTTCACTCAAGGACTTGGATATTATTCTTAATTTCTCACTTTTATGACTGAAGGATTCAATCGTTTCCCCATAATAGGCATGTGTGTCCAACTCCATCATAAACCCTGCTTTGTGATCCCCATCTGGAATTTTGTCCCGCAACCCCATGAATTCTGAGAGTGCCTCTTCATTTTTGAATGTATTGAGAACTGGTGGTCCTCGTTGGTCGTAGTTGATGAGTTGGGGATATACTAGATGGATCTCATGATTTTGGTGGTCTGTTTCAAAAGATAGGGTGCTAATCATGCAAAGAGTGGTATCCTCAAATAGCCTAGGTAAGTTAGTCAGGTGATCCTCGCCATCACTACTACTACAAACGTTGGTTATATCAAATGTAAAGTTATTTATGACTCTACCTGTAGACACTGGTAATCGTATTTCTGCTAGGGTTGGCTGAGGAGGATTATTAACCGTTCTAAGTGGCGGACTTCAGCCTCATATGGTTATACTCGGAGGGGTACATCCAAGGCCAAGATTTGTTATTGGTCGTGTCTCTAGCATGATAGGTATTATGAGCCCATTGTCATTTTGTCCCAGTCTTTGATTTATGTCGTAGCCCATTGCGAGCATCATTTGCAGACCCTTGCTTCTGTCATCCATTGGTAATTCAGATGCTGGTCTTTCATCTTGGTATAGCATATGAGATGGATTCACCTCAATAAATTCTCGTCCAAGATCCCCCATCTTGTGAAGGTGGGATAGTTTTCAGGAGACGTTTGGGATGTGGAGGCTTCATTTATTTGCGGTAGTCCTTGTGATCTAAGAGATTGTGGTAACTCTCCTACCACAAAAGCATTATTAGGGAGCTTGTAGTTTCCACAGTCGTTATCTTGGATGATGACCTTAATGTCAGAGATGGTGGGGATGGCGGGAGTGGCAGGTGTCTCTATCGTAAAAGTGGATGCGAGAGTGGCAGGGTTGATGTATGGTGTGGATGGGCCCTCATCATTTTTTGGTACTTGGGGGATTTTGTAATACTTTGCTTCAAGATTTTTGCAATAGGAGAAGGGTTCAAGATCTCCATGGATGGTAACTTCTTGTCTGTTATGTGTAAATTTCACACATTGGTGGAAATTTAATGCTACTATCTTCATCACATGAATCCATGGGCGTCCTAAGAGGATGTTATACAACAAGTTGAGGTCCAAGACCTAACAAGTGGTTTCCATGATGGCAGGCCCTACTTGAATAGGGAGTTTGATTGTACCCTGAGACACTCTTTCTTGATCATCATATGCTCTTATCATGATACCCTTCCCTTTGTCGATAGAATCTTCTGATATTTTCAACTGCTTGATGAGGCTAAGAGAATAGATATTCAAACATGCACCTGCATCCACCAAGACCCTTTTGATTTTTCTCTTATGTAGTATGGCTTCTAAGTGAAGTGCATGGTTGTGAGATGGTTGAGCGAGGAAATCCTAGTCAGAGAATGTGAGGATATTTGGTGAAATGATATTTATGACCATAGCTTGGAATTGTTCCGCATCAAGATCCATAGGGACAATGGATGAAGCCAATGCTTCTTCTAGGATTTTCTTATGAGCCGACAATATTTTTAGCAACTCCATGATGGAGATTTGCGATGGCGTTCTCTTGAGTTGATCTAGGACATTGTAGCCATTGGTGAAAGATCTAGATGCAGGGACTCTATTTTGCCGGGATGATCCTGCAATGGTGACTTTTCTACCTCTTGTGGTGACTCCACAATCGGCATGGGTGCCTTTGATGGCGATGACTGTGCAGTATTCATCTAGGAAGGCAACAATAGTTTCGTACACATGATTTACATTTGAGTGGGTTCCTTTCCCTTTATCATTGTTATTCCCTTTTTTTTCCATGATTAGGCATCAGATTCATGTATATCTTAAGATTTTGGTTTCTTGTAGGTTGTTCCATGTTTATAATTATTTTATCGATGAGATCTTGAACTATGTTTTTCAATCTCATGCAATTTTTTGTGGTATGGCCTTTGATTTTGTGGAACTCACAGAGTTGATTCTCATTATACCAAGGAGGTTTCACATCCGGTTCTTGGTAATTCTCAAAGGTAGGGGCCTTGATGAGTTTTTCGTCTATCAGCTTTTTCATTATGTCTTCAAGTGGTTCCCCCAAAGTGGTGTACTTTCGCTTGGGATAACTCTTGTTCCTTTGGGGTGGTCCCCTTTGGTCATTGCGATTGTTGATTGTTGGATTGTTGTTCGGTTGTTGGATTTGGATTTGTGGTGCGGGTGTATTTTGGCGAGGGGCGCTAATGACCACCTTGGCATCGACGACACCATCATTAGTAATTTTTTTGTTCCTTTCCCACGTGTGAGGTTTATCATTGTAATTGGAGGATGGGCGGTTGTTTTTTTGTTGGGGGTATGAAGTTGATCCCGCGGGTTGAGTCATAAGGGCTCTTTCGATGCTGAGGGCCTTGGGGATCAACTGATCATATGTGGTGATGCCCTGAACCTTGAGATGAAATTCCAAGAGGCTTTCAAGGTTGGCTATGATGGTGCAAACTTGTTGTTCTTCTGGCATGGTCCACTTGCTCCGATTGGCCTTGGATCACCATCGTTGTAGGAATGAAGCGAATGATTTACCGTTTCCTTGTTTCAGAGCTGAGATTTCTTCTAGACTAACATCCATTGTAATGTTGCATGCATAATTTTTAATGAATGCGTCTATAATTTCTTGAAATGTTCTAATGCCTGAAGGTAGGTGAGAAAACCATTCCATAGCGTGGCCTACCAAACTCCTAGGAAATAGTCGCATCAGATAAGTATCGTCATATGTGACTTCCATGCAATGAATCTGGAATTCCCTGATGTGATCTTCAGGGTTTCCCGTCCCACGATATTTGTCAAATTTGTGGATCTCAAATCCCTTGGGAATGGTTTCATCACTAGACTCCTTTCAAATGGATATAGACACAAGTTGCTTGGTGTCTTTGTGGTTCACCCTGATTCAAGATCGAGCACTTGTTGCGAGAGCAACCTGATTTGTGTCATTATGTCATTTTGTGGATCAGGGGGTGGGATGAAGGTGTTTTGGGGTGTTTTGATTGTGGGTTGGATGGGTGGGTTGGTCAGTGTGTTGTCCAATGGTATTTGTATGTTCTGTCGAGCGAGGTAGGCTTCCACCTATTGTTGTATGAACAACGCTTGTTGTTGATCTTCCTGTTACTACACTAAGATTCGCGCCTGGGATGTTGTGCTCTTTGTTGTCGCGTTCCAACAACACTTCCTGTTGTTGTGCTCAAGAAACAGTGCTTGTTGTTGTCCACCAAATCTGCGCTGTTGTTCCAATTAACGTTTTATGCGCCAATGCCTTTGTTAACACCTTTGATATTGCCTTTTATTGTTTGCTGATATGTTTAATTGTCGCTTTATTCCTTTGTGCCAGGTTTGTGTTTGTGCATGCTTCGTGCCTTGATATTACGCCCGGCTCTGATTTTTGTTCCGCCACTTATTGTATCAGGAGCCTGCGCCTGAGCCCTTCAGGCTCATGCAGAAATGTGGCTCTCATTGCTTACAAGCCGGAAATTGATCCGCCTTCTTTAGAGTTGTTGTTGTCAGAATAACACTTGGCTTGTTGTGCTTCTTGTAATGTAGTTTGGCTGTTTAAAGAAGCTCTCGGATTTGCTTGCTGAGTAGCTAGTTGTTCAACTTTTTGTTTTTGAACTTGTTGGTATCCTTTTTGGAAAGCAACTTGCAATGCCGCATTGTGTTGGCTTGATGTGGTGGAAGCTGGTGGTGGATTTGGAATGGTGTTTGTGAAGGTGGTGTTGGTGTTTTGCATGATGGATGGTGTTGTTGATGTGATTGGTCCTTGAGAGACCATGCTTTTTGATGTTAAGGGAGTGTTTGATGATGTTACAATTGCTTGTGCATTTGTCGTCTATTGTTGCGATATCGACGATAATTTTTTAGCATTTGGCATAATGCTTTGATTGATATTTGGGATGTTGGTTTGATTGATAGTTGGTAGAGGAGGAAGCCCTTTAAAACGGGCGTGGAGGTGGATGATAATGGAAAACGGGTGGAAGAGGTGGAAAGTCGTGAGGGTGCTGAAATTTTGTGAGAACAAACAGGTCAAAATGCCCCCTCGTCCAAACACCATTACCCTCTGGTGAATTTGTGAGAGAAGTTTGAGGTGTTGCATGGAAAAAATCGATGATGATGGATCATGGATGGGGTTTCTAGCATGTTTCCTTTGTTCCAAACATTTGGCATTTCTGTATCCGCCTTGGATTATTAACAAGGGTGTGTGTTTGAATAGCATTGAGAAATGCATTTCCCTTATTAACATTGGGTTGGGTTGAGCAAAACAGCATGTCGTGATTCATGGAATTATGATGCTTTGGGACAGGTGATGAGATGGGAATGGTGGATGAGATTGGAGGAAAGATGTTCCACCATAGCACCTCACATTGAAATCTTACGTAACTTTGGTCTCCCTTTTTGTTTTGTTGTAGCTTTCCGCTATATTGTATAACAAAGGGTTAAGCCTCATCATGATGTTGATGATTTTATGGTTCTCCAGATTTTGGAGCATTTCAGTTATTTCTTTGTGAGACATTCCAATGGTAAGATCCTCTCCTTGGTTTTCCTCTTGTGGATTTTGTGATGATGATATGGTCAAAGGATTGCTTGATTCAGCGGGATTCATTTCAACATTTGTTTGGCTAAGATCACTTGAAGCGGGTGTTTCTTTGTTGGCTTCCATACTCTTCTTGTATTGAAATCTAGTTTGAACCATAAAACAAGGATCAATTTTCAAGAATAGGAGAGATGAATCTCTTGGTTCCTTGGATTGATCTTTACTTTATTCCCAAAGTAGAAATTTTTAGGATATCTTGAGGATCGAAAGGTGATATGATGATGTAAGATATTGTGGATGTTTTTGGTCTTTTTATATATCTTGAAGGAGATACTAGGATTTTGGGACTTTCGGATATGATTCAGATTTTTTTTTATTTTGATTTGATTTTGGATTTGGGATTTGTCCTTGATTTTGATTTTGATTGCTTTTATTTTTGAATAGAAATACCCTTAGATGTTGGATGATTTATCTAAGGGATAGATTTGTTCAAAGGATGATAATTTGAATATGTGTGGGGAGAAGGATGCAAATCTACCCACACCTATTCAAACAAGATGATAGTTTCACTAAGCATATGGAGAAGGATTCATATACATATACCAAGCTAAACAAGATGATTTTAATAACTTAAATGACTAAGAATATGCAAAAGGATGCATCTACACATACCTAGCCAAAGATAATTTTGATAAAGTTTTCAAGGATTTAGTCCCAAAGATTTGATGATTTTGATTTTTCCAAAAAGCCTAGTATTTAGGATGATTTCAAGATTTTCCAAAAGGTGATTGTGAGATGATGTTTGTTTTGATGTTCGAAGGATGGATGAAAAAGATTTTTATTTTCATTGATCCTAAGATGAACCTAAAAAAGACACTTTGTTTTCCTAGACCTAGGTATTGAAGAACATGCAAATGCTTCCTAGAGACCTTTATAACCAAAAAATGATTCCATTTGAACATACATTTTTAGATTTTGAACCAATGATTTTCGCTTTGGGATTTGGAATTTTTAAGGCTTCAACACATATGAAAGTTCATTTTGCTTTAGCTTTTCTTAATGGCTTTATTTTACCAAAAACAATATCTTCGATTAAGTTTTCAAACTAAGATGTCTAATGACTTAATTTCTTCAAACCCCATAAGATACGTTATGTGGAAATTTGATGAACTCATGGCAAGGGTTTTCCTATTGTTTACTTAAGTAGACAAATTGAGATGTAATCGAATGTTTAGAAACCTCTAAGGATGTAAATCCCAAGGGAAAGCAATAACATATGGATTGAGTCAATTGTATTTGTCTCCAAAAGGGTTTGAAGTTTGGATGATGATGTTAAGTGTTTGTTTTCAAGATGTTTTCGATTAAGCAATGCATTTTGTAACCCAATAATAAGTACAACCCTATGGATGTGTAAGATAATATTTGTTGGATTCCCACTTGGACAAGTCCAGCTACACTTATCTTTAATGAATGGTTAGATGCTTGACCCCACTGGCTCCCCTCCATGACACTCACTTATACAGGGAAGCCAAGCATCAACACCCATGAAAATCCCATGGAATGCTTTCCATTTCTACTAAAAGACCATAAAAGTGTGGGGTGGCTTCAGAACGACCGTTCTTGCACCAACAAATAGATCAAAGGATTTTGGAAAATTCTAGCACATGGGTTTTAATAAGGACTTTTCATTCGTGGAGATTGACCCATACGACAAGAGTCCCCTTTCGGATCCATCTTGTCAGAATCAACCGCGTGATATTGGCATTTACTCCAATACCCACATTTATATCCCGATTGGAAATACTCTTGGCTTTAGAGTGTTACCAGTTGAGTCGTTCCCTTGGGTGAGTAATTTTTCCCCAAGGCAGGCCCTCTAGGATAAACAAAAGTGAGTGAAAATAATATTCGTAACTCGATCAATCTTTGTTGGCAACAAAGAGAGAGAATGTATGCAATAATTCCCCCACTCACACACGCACAAGATTTTGTTCAATTTTTTAAACACAAATTGAAGTGTGGAGGTGATTTCTTTGTCTCACCCTAAAGTCATGAAAAAGGCCTTTTGATTCTCAAGATCGCTATAAAGTGCGAGAGAAGCGCATACGTCCTTTTTTAATGAATTTAGTTTAAGTAAGCTCTCACAAAACAATTTAGCACATGTTCATTTTAGATTCCACAAAGCAATAATGAATTCATTTTAGAGCACCAAAAGACAAATGATATACTTGCCTTGTTCAATTTGTTAACTTTAAACAAAATCTAGTCAATTTTTCTAAAGTTCATTTTAACCCATTTGCAATTATAATTGAAAGCCTAGGTAATGTTCGTTTTAAAGCCCAAAACCAAAGATGAGTTAGGCTAAAACATAAAATTAAGGCATGTGATGAAAGCTCAAAGCATTTAAAAATGCTTTTGGGTTTCAAGTTTGATTTCTTAATTCCTTAACTCCGATCTTTCTTTTGTTTTCACTCAACTCCAATGCTCGATTCCAATGTCGATTTCTCCTTTTACCAACCCTTAATAAAAAAAGCAGAGTAATTTCATAGCCTATCATTTAAGACATCGAATATTTCTTCAAGGATATTTGCAAATGAGTGGCTGGCCATTGATGGATTTGAGTCTACCTGTTGTGATATTTTGAAAAAGGTACCCAATAGCTTCACCAATCCAGAAAGTCCAATAAGTATGATAATTTTGACTAAGTATTGTTTACAAGACACATGAAATTACACATCTACTTGCTCATGGCAAGGTAAATGACATACCCAATCCATTATCTGCTAGTGCCATAATGATTCAAAATTCAAAAAGTCCTAATCTGCAAAAGGAGTGCCCTTGTCAGACGTTGGAGTTACAGCCGCGCTAGTTAAAAAGTATGCAAAAATGTCAAAAATCTAGATGAGGCACCTGCACTATTTTTTCATAACAAAAGAGTCCCCTCATGGAACGACATGACTAAAGGATATTTGGATGGATCAAAAGCGCAGGTATTGGCAAGACAAAACAAAAAGAAAAAGTGGTTGACTACCTTGAGATAGTTAGCTAAAAAAAATTATGACATGATGTAAATGCAGGGGTATGGGAAAAATCCAATAGAATAAACATGAACAACCATTGTGGTCAAATTTTATACTACTGTGGCAATTTTATTCCCATCAATCATACAGATAAGATGCAGCAACATATAATATCAACACAAGATTATCCAATTTAAAGATAGATAAAACACAACAGCATATAGAGGGGTTTCCATTGACTTGATCACTTCACTATTAACACAAAAAGTGTTGGGTGGAAATCAAAGAGTGTTGGGTGAAAAACAAAAGACAAAAATGTCCTTTATGACCATATGTAAGAATATGCAAAAAACCAATCTGTTGTCAGTTTATATTTCCTTTCCAACAACAAGCATTACGACTTGAGAAAACATCTTCGAAAAACTAACTTAGAGTTAATATTTTCAAATGATACCAATCAAATTCCCTCCTTCTAGTGCCATGATGAAGCACCATAAAATTTGCACAAACTCTAAAATCTCAAACATGGGTTAG
>VDFB02072034.1:0-49110 GCA_007258455.2 Sequoia sempervirens
TTCTCCACAAAGATACAAATTTTGGATTATGCATCTAACATATTTTTCTTGAAAAGTAGAATATGAACATATGCTGAACAACCAAAATAAATGAAAATAGATGAAAATGAGCCACATAAGGCTTATGATCACTCTAAGATTCTTTTCAAGTGATGTTTGGAATTAAACTTTGAGGGCTTTGATTTAGAATGTGTACTATTGTTTCCATTGCTTCTCTCAAATAATAATTTGAAATATTTTTTACTACTACATATTTCATGCCATTTTCATAATGCTATGGTTATTTCTTTTGATAATACCATTTTTTTGGTTGTATAAGTTTTACTAAGCTATATCTTGGTGTCATTATTGTTGTAAATGAAAAAATATTCAAAATTGAATTCCTCTAGTATTTTTTCTAAATATTTTGAGATAATGCCTACTTTGTTTTTCAACCTTAGTTTTAAATTCTTGAAGCATTCAAAAGGTTTAGATTTATATTTAAGAAATGAAAACCATGTGTGGTGAGATAAATCATTAGTAAAAGTAAAAAATAAAGATTATTACCTAAATATTTCTCTTGCATATCATCACAAATGTCAACATGCACAAGATCTAGAGGAAATATTTTCCTCCATCATTTATTCACCATATAACTATTCTAATATTACTTTCCAAGTCTATGCCCTCCACAACCATATTTATTGCTTAAATTGTAGGAATTCCTCTCACCATATTCTTCTTGTAAATCAAACTTAATCCTCAAAAAAATAGATGACCATAATTTTGGCACTCTTACGCCTTGCATAACCACCCCATTTTGTTTTGGATCAAAATGGGCCCTCCTCATTTCTCTTTTGTCCTTGTTGTTTTGTTTGGGTCTTAGGATTTTTTTTTTTCTCCTAAGTCCTTGTTTCTTTTCGTCTGACAAAATTGGAGTCAGAATGGAAACTGGACTTAGAACTTTTGTAAGGTTCCAAATCTAGATTTGGTCCTAGTTTCAGTCCCACCCTTGTTTTGTGTTCTTTTCATTGTCTGTTGGTTGGTCTTGTCTTAGGTCCATTTCTCCCTTGAGTTTTTTCTCATTTCCTTGTGTTTTATTTTTGCTCTGGAGGAAGCAGAACCAGAGACAGAACTAAACTTAAAACTTTGTAAAAATTCCAAATTCTATTTCTATTCTGATCTTGCTCCCACTCACTTTCTTTGTGTTTTTGTCTTCGTTGTTCCTCAATCAGGCTGGGTTTTTTTTCTCATCCTGCTTCCCATTGTTCTTGTGTCTTTGTCTCAGTGTTCTGTTCCTTTGTTGGGATTGGAACCAGAATCAGAACCAAACTTGGAACTTTGTAAAATTTCCAGATTCTGTTTTGGTTCTGACTCTACCCCAATTTCCCTTTGTTGTCTGTCCTTTTTGTTGGACCAAAATTGGAACTGAAGTTGGATAAGAGACTTGGTAAAGGTTTCTTTTTCTATTATGGATATGGATCTATGTCTACCTGCCTTTGATTTCCACTAGTTGATTAGTCTTTTGCATTGTTTTCTCTGCCCCTAACTTACTGCATTTATGCCATTAATTACAACCTCCTCACACGTGCGAAATGATTTTTAAAACCTTAATGAAGGTTAACTAGCTCATTATCTTTGTTATCTAAGTTGTTTTAGTGAATCAAAGCCAGGGTGACTTTGAGAGGAGCATGATTTGATTATGTAGGTGCATTGGTGAGTGATTCCTTATCCAGTTTCAAGCTTTCTTGTTGGCATTTCGAGGTAGGTTCTTTTCTCATTCATTTCCAGTTTGTGTTTGTCATTTTGTATTTGTGTTCTTGTCCATGGTGTTCTTGTGCATTCACAGGACCTTTCCTGCGAATTTTCGCTCATTCCCCTATGTGTTTTTCCTCTCTCCTTTGTTCTACCCCTACTTGCATTCAAAACACTGCCTGATGTGGATGTTCCACCTGAGCTTTTCCTATGGATTTCCTCACTCAAAATAACACCAACAACATCATCAAACTTCAATGTATTTTCAAACCATAAACAGGATTTCTAACAACCATTACCAAGCTATTGCAGCTTTCAGGCAAAGAACACAGAATCAAAAGAGCCTAACTTCTTCATCAAAGTTTACTTTACCGAAGTTAATTATTTGCAGTGGCCGTATTAAACTCATTTTAAATGATCGATGTGACCCACCTTCTGCCATTTTTCATATTAAATAAGCCGGCTTCATAAGAAATACCTTATTTGTGAAGGCTTTCATATAACTTTTCGGGGTTTCCATCAACTCTTGAGTTGTCTTTGCTTTCGTAATATTGAACGCCACTGTTTGTGCTAGGCACAAACGAATATTGCCAAGAGCCTTTCTATCCAAGATCTCCCAGTCCTCATCTGATATTGCTCCAGGTTTCTTGGTTTTCCATTCCAATGGCCACCATAAATCCTTCTGATAGAGATAGTCCTCCATCTGCATCTTCCATAACTGATAGTTCTGCCCGTTAAACTTCTCAACCTTTTTACCCTCGTCTGCCATTGCTCCCACTCAACTGTGAGACTCCCACTCAACCGCGAGATCTTCCTACAGACGATAATCGAAACACAACCCACTCTAATACCACTTGTTAGGGTTAAAGATGGCTGATCTAACAATTAAATGCAGATTTTATATCAAAACAGAGAAACTAAAACATTCACAAAATAAATCATAACACAGAATTTAATGTGGTTCACCGAATCTGGGCTACATCCACCAAACCGCAGCCATCCAATACTTTTATTATCCAGTGAAAAACCTATTACAATCTCGCGAATAATCGCATTTTTTTCATCATACTGAAATACCCATCCGAACCCCTTTTTACCAAGCTTAGAAGCTTCCAGATTTTAGGGTTCTACAAAATCGAATTTTTCCTTTTTCATTGATTTTTCCCTTTTTCGGTGATCACGCAAAAAAGTAGGACGGGGGGCCAGGGTGTACAGTATACCATGGGCTATACAGTATAGCATGATCAGTCGCCACATACCAACCGAACCCCCTTTTAGTTCTTAAATCAAACCCTAGTACAGCCTTTAGCAGTTCTCGCTCTCCCATACAATCATTGGATTAAGATATCTAGGGTTTCCTTGAAAGTAATAAGAGTGAAATAGGAACCCCCCCTCATTATGCTTCATCTCCTAAAAGGTGGAGCAGCCTATTTCAATCATTACAACACCATGTTTCAATTACCACACCCCCCTTTCATGAAAATGCACATCTCAAATAAAAATCCATTACTTTTTATTAGAATTATAGAATATGTACCCTTTAGTTATGTCAAAATTCTCCACAAAGATACAAATTTTGGATTATGTATCTAACATATTTTTCTTGAAAAGTAGAATATGAACATATGCTGAACAACCAAAATAAATGAAAATAGATGAAAATGAGCCACATAAGGCTTATGATCACTCTAAGATTCTTTTCAAGTGATGTTTGGAATTAAACTTTGAGGGCTTTGATTTAGAATGTGTACTATTGTTTCCATTGCTTCTCTCAAATAATAATTTGAAATATTTTTTACTACTACATATTTCATGCCATTTTCATAATGCTATGGTTATTTCTTTTGATAATACCATTTTTTTGGTTGTATAAGTTTTACTAAGCTATATCTTGGTGTCATTATTGTTGTAAATGAAAAAATATTCAAAATTGAATTCCTCTAGTATTCTTTCTAAATATTTTGAGATAATGCCTACTTTGTTTTTCAACCTTAGTTTTAAATTCTTGAAGCATTCAAAAGGTTTAGATTTATATTTAAGAAATGAAAACCATGTGTGGTGAGATAAATCATTAGTAAAAGTAAAAAATAAAGATTATTACCTAAATATTTCTCTTGCATATCATCACAAATGTCAACATGCACAAGATCTAGAGGAAATATTTTCCTCCATCATTTATTCACCATAAAACTATTCTAATATTACTTTCCAAGTCTATGCCCTCCACAACCATATTTATTGCTTAAATTGTAGGAAGTCCTCTCACCATATTCTTCTTGTAAATCAAACTTAATCCTCAAAAAAATAGATGACCATAATTTTGGCACTCTTATGCCTTGCATAACCACCCCATTTTGTTTTGGATCAAAATGGGCCCTCCTCATTTCTGTTTTGTCCTTGTTGTTTTGTTTGGGTCTTAGGAGTTTTTTTTTTTCTCCTAAGTCCTTGTTTCTTTTCGTCTGACAAAATTGGAGTCAGAATGGAAACTGGACTTAGAACTTTTGTAAGGTTCCAAATCTAGATTTGGTCCTAGTTTCAGTCCCACCCTTGTTTTGTGTTCTTTTCATTGTCTGTTGGTTGGTCTTGTCTTAGGTCCATTTCTCCCTTGAGTTGTTTCTCATTTCCTTGTGTTTTGTTTTTGCTCTGGTGGAAGCAGAACCAGAGACAGAACTAAACTTAAAACTTTGTAAAAATTCCAAATTCTATTTCTATTCTGATCTTGCTCCCACTCACTTTCTTTGTGTTTTTGTCTTCGTTGTTCCTCAATCAAGCTGGGTTTTTTTTCTCGTCCCGCTTCCCATTGTTCTTGTGTCTTTGTCTCAGTGTTTTGTTCCTTTGTTGGGATTGGAACCAGAATCAGAACCAAACTTGGAACTTTGTAAAATTTCCAGATTCTGTTTTGGTTCTGACTCTTCCCCAATTTCCCTTTGTTGTCTGTCCTTTTTGTTGGACCAAAATTGGAACTAAAGTTGGATAAGAGACTTGGTAAAGGTTTCTTTTTCTATTATGGATATGGATCTGTGTCTACCTGCCTTTGATTTCCACTAGTTGATTAGTCTTTTGCATTGTTTTCTCTGCCCCTAACTTACTGCATTTATGCCATTAATTACAACCTCCTCACACGTGCGAAATTATTTTTAAAACCTTAATGAAGGTTAACTGGCTCATTATCTTTGTTATCTAAGTTGTTTTAGTGAATCAAAGCCAGGGTAACTTTGAGAGGAGCATGATTTGATTATGTAGGTGCATTGGTGAGTGATTCCTTATCCAGTTTCAAGCTTTCTTGTTGGCATTTCGAGGTAGGTTCTTTTCCCATTCTTTTCTAGTTTGTGTTTGTCATTTTGTATTTGTGTTCTTGTTCGTGGTGTTCTTGTGCATTCACATGACCTTTCCTGTGAATTTTTGCTCATTCCCCTATGTGTTTTTTGTTTCGTTTTGTCCTTTTCTATTTTAGTTTTTTTTCTTTTTCTGCCTTTCCATTTGTTTCTTTTGTCATTGCTATCATTTTCGTGACAGGTTCATTCTGTCATGCCCTAGTTTCTAACTAGGGTTCCATTTGATAGGGTCCTCGATGCTTTAAATGCATTGGAATTTTTTTGGAGACCCCTTTGATCTTATTCCTATGTTGGTTTAGTGATTTTCATGTCAGGTTCTTGATGCCCTAAATTATCTGAGTTGATGCATCACACAAACTAGGGTTTGTATGATGACCTTTATAATGTTGGGCCCTTAGAGTTAAATTTGGTCTTTATTCTATTAAAGGAGGAAGTTAGGCCCCTTTGTTTCAAATTCCCTTATGGTCCCATGTGACCTAGGTCCTAAATCTCATGTCATTGCACCTTTAAGAAATTCCTTCATTTGAATGGTAGACTAGCAGAAGTGGACCTGGGAATGAACTTGTCCCACAATTGTTTGCATGGGAGTTCATTCCCAAAATGATCCTACTTTTGATGATTGTTTCCTCTGATCTTCACCTTGCCATTGGTGGAAGTTGAATCAAAGTGGGGGGCAAACTTGGAACAATTGATTGGTTTTGGGTCTAGTTTATGTTCCGATCTCGGTTTTGGCCTCATTCTAGTTCTAGTCCTGATCCCGACTTTGTTAAATATTTTCATTTTCCTGATTCTTCTTTGACTCCGCTTTTGGTGAATATATGAAATGTAATAATTTTCATGCCTTTGTTTGTCCAATCTAGGGTTTTATTGTAGAAATAAAAGATTTCAGGAGCATCAGAGGAGCCTTCTCAAAGAAGCCAACCTGTAGAGAGTTCAAGATAAGGAACCAATCCTAAAATGATAAAGGTAGAACAACTCCCCTACACCTTGAGGTATAAGCACCAGAGTCCTACCATTATAGCTAGCAAGGTGGATTCATATTGGGTAGATATCACAGACACAAACCTGGGTCCATTAAGCTATGAAGAGTTGCATGAAGAGACATTAGATTAGGAGGTAATAGGGAGAACATAGAGAATTGTTCAATCTGGATTTGCACATGTTTCCCTTTTTCCTCTATCAGTCTAGTATCCTGAATTAATACTTATTACAACTAGAGCCTACAATCCTACTACCAGACAATGTGTGGACTTGCAAGGGAATATCATTATTGGTCTAACACCATAGATGATAAGGTTCATGTTTAATGCACCTACCCCATAGATCCCTAGCCAAATTAATGATGTAGAATCCCTACAACTATATAGCAACAAGAAGGAGGCCAGAAGGACTCATATGAATAAACATTGGATGAGAGTGGAGAAGAAATCCCTAGCCAAGCTCGTTGATCAGCCCAAAATGTGAGATTTTGGCAAGGAGATTGGAGATATAATTATGATGCTTTCCAGAGTGTTTGGGAAGAGGGATTCCTCACAGTTCAAGGAATGGATGCTCCCATTCATTCAAACCATTCCATATGGAAGACCTCAGTTTGATTGGTTGATGATCTTGTCAGAGTGCCTACACAATTAGATGCTCAAAGTGAGGGAGACAAAATGCTTCTTCATGATTTCCTATGTCATATATGTAGTTGCAAGAAGAGGTATCTTTCCTGGTTTGAATGCAGTTGGGATATTGGGAGAAGCTCCCAGACAAAAGGAGGTGAGGGATCACTATGATCAGCTAACCTTGAGTCACACTATAGAAGGGAATTTGATGCATTTTTGTATGTTATAATTAACCAGCTAACATGAGATGCAGGATATAGACTAACTAGAGATGCAAAGGCATTCATTGTAGAGTGAGGACATTGGTACATCCAATACCCCAAGTTCACCTACTTCTAGCTAGCTGGTTTTGATGGTCATCCCCATTTTCTGCCCAAATGTTGCAAGAAAAGGATTTTTTTGATGGAGTTCATTTATCAAGCCATAGGGTTCAACACCAAATTTTCCAATAAACATAAGTCTGGTTGTCATAAGTTTACCATGAAATTAGGATAATATAGTTGTGCACACAATATAGCAGCAAAGTTAATTTGTGATGAGTTGATCCATTTGAAATTAGGCTTATATACCTAGGTATGTGCAGGATAATCATGGAAAAAATAGGCCCTTAAGTAGCAAAAAATTCAGAAAAATTAGAGTTATGCAAGTTGAAGTAAAAATTTGATTAAGTTATCTATATTATTTCAAAAATATGTAACAATAGAATCTGTAGAAAATTGAATGTTGTTTATAAACTACTAGGTTTATTTAGAAAAACAAAATCTAATTGGTGAAAATTTGAAATTTCAATGCAATAGTACTTAAATTTTAGAGAAAAATTAAGAAGTAGGTGTCTGTCTAACCACCCTAACCACAATAAAATGATAATATTTTTTTATAAGATTTTAGAAATAAGTAGAGGACTCATGTTTGGATGTGATGCATTTTTTTTTTTTCCATGTAAATAATTAATTATAAATTTTTTTGTACAACTTTTAAAATATATAAAAAATGTATGTCTCACCACCTTAACTTGGTCAAAACTTCATGAAATTCATTTTTTCTTTTTTTAATCCTATAGTATATACGAAGTATAGAATGTGACACATGTTTTGGATTGAAAAAATGTGATAGTGTTTGAATGCTATAGATGTTTTTCAATCATCCTATCAATCAGGACTTTAGTCGTAATTCAAATAGAAAATGAATAATAATTATTTATTAAATTCAAAGTGAAGCATAATTTATATTGGTGGAAAGATGAGAATCTCCTTTAAAAACCCTTTTCATTTCATCAATTTTGGGTTAAAAAAAAGTCACCAGCCACATACCCTACAAATACCCATCATATTGCCACTTTTTGGCCCATCATGATCTTGGGCATACCCAGCTCTAGGAAGTATTTTGATCCCAAGCACAAGATGCAAGCTTTGCTCCCCACAAATTTTGAAAATAATTTCATCTTGTTGGAGGATTTTTGGATGGACCTATAGGATGAGTATGATCTAAGAAGAATAAATTATAAATGTTTGCCCATTCCACTCATGGTTGAATATGGGGTGAAGGGGGATATTCTTGATACTTTGTCAAATGATGGGGTAACCTTGGATCCCCAATAGGATGCTAAGAAAATAGGTAGTAAATACTTGGATCCAGTGAACTGGGATGCAAAGGAATGCATTG
This sequence comes from Sequoia sempervirens, assembly GCA_007258455.2. Classification (NCBI taxonomy): domain Eukaryota; kingdom Viridiplantae; phylum Streptophyta; class Pinopsida; order Cupressales; family Cupressaceae; genus Sequoia; species Sequoia sempervirens. Next base: position 8,339 of record VDFB02072034.1, read on the forward strand.
ATATCAAACAAGTTGCAAGGATAGTCTTGGATAGAAGTATCCAATGGGTGCTCATTATAATTGAGGAGCTAGACACCCAAACCTCTAAAAAGAGAAAGGTTGTAGGTACCACTCAAGGATGCAAATGGATAAAAAGAAATATAGCTCCTAAGGGGCCCCTGGAGTTTTTCCCTCCAAATTCTAGAGAGGAGCATGAGCCTGCGATTCCTACTCAAGATGTTCCTCAAGAAAATGGTGAAGAGGCCACAATAGAACATGGAGGGGAGACTTCATATCAACCTAGTGTTTCAACAATTGTTGAAGGTGAAGCATCAACTCAACCTCCTCTCACAGAGTAGCCAATTGGGGAAATGCCTACTGGAACCCTTCATAAGAAAGTTGAATCCTTAAAGGGGAAGGAGCATGAAGTTGAAATCCATGACATTGATACAAATTTTGAGGCCACCCCATCTGATAAAGAGACTCATGTGGTTCCATCCCATGAGGAAACTAACGATGTGGGAATTGAGAATGTCCTCATCCCAAAGGATTAGTGGAAATTGTTTGAAGAGGCTAAACAAGAAGCAGAGGCCAAAGCACAAGTTAAGGCATTTGCTAAGAAGTAGGAATCTAATGCTAAGGATAGGGAGGAAGATGCAAGGGAACAAAAGGAAAAATAGGACTTGCTAGAACAATAAAAGGACCAGTCCAACAAAAGACCAAAGAAGATAGAGATAAATTGGCTATGATACAAAAGATCCATGAGATTGAAGAGGAGAAAGCTAGATAGAGAAGGGAAAGAGCATCCCTTGAGGATAAGTTTAAAGATATTGAGGAAGCCCACCAAAGGAAAGAAGTGGAAGAATGCCTAGAAAGTGAGAAGGAGGCTGAAGAGCTTGGAAGGTATGATTAAAGGTCTAAGGAGGAATGGGATAAGGTCAAGGACCTTGAGAGACAAAGAGATCAAATGTATGAGGAGAAGAGACTAGAAGAAGAGCATTTGAAAAAGAAATTAGAAGCTAAATAGTTGCAGGAGCAAAAATATAAAGAAGAAGTTGAAAGGTTGGCAAAAGAAGTTGCACAAAGGGAACAACAACATGTAGAAAAGGTTGATTCTCAACCTAGGAACACCATATTGTAACCTCTTTCTTTTGTCGTTGTTGCCTCTTCTTCTACAACAGTAGTCACCACTCCTGCTACTCCAACATGGCTAAGACTTGATCTTGAGAGAAAACAAATAGTTCAACCTCAACCTCTGAATTGGGATGAAATGATGGAGATAGAGAAGGAAAGAAAAAATAAAAAGGCTAGGGTTCTTCATTCCACTAAGCTCATGGATGTAGGAGATATTGTTGTTGAATGTGCAATTCTTATGGTCGATAAAGACAGACAAGACACACAAATAACTAATTACCAATTGGGCACTGTCAATTTGTGGAGACCTATAAGGAATAAATAGATTAACCTCATTGATATTGTAGCATCCTCCACCAAATCTAGAATGATCAAAGATAAGAAAAAAAAAGGATGAAATTAAAGCTCAATTGGATCAATTACACAAATTCTTGAAGGATGTCTCCACTCTGGTTTCTCAACAAGTTGCTACTCTAGAGACCCCTATCTTACTAAGCAAGAAAGAAGCTAATGACTTAGTGTGGATGAGGAGTAAGGTGGGGATGCTTGATAGGTGGATTGATAAGCTCAATCAAGAGGTTGGTGAGGTGCTGGCTGATAGGTTTAAAATTCATGAAGGTGCACTTGAGTTGGTGGAAGAGATGAATTAGCATGTTGAATTCCTAGAGAAACAAGAAGAGTAATATAGAGAACATGTCAAAAAATTGAAAGACATCAACAAAGTGCCAAAGCAGACTCTATTGGAGCAATCAATCCTTGATGAGGATAATGCATATTTTATTGAGAAAATATTGAGTATAATCTAGTTTAGATCCAAATTCATCTATGAGCATAAGAATGAAGTTCAAGAAGCTAGTGAAGAATTGAATGAATAGATTGATGAATTGGAGGTGGTGGTTGCTATTCTAGTCAGTCTGGACATCTTGGTCAAAGGTCTTCCTCTAGATAATTTAAAGGATAAATGGAACATTATATTTAAGGAAGTAATGTAGAAAGAAGATGGTGGAGAAGACTTGTTATTGGATAGACTCATGGACATCAAGGATGAGGTGAAAGCTATTAGAAGAGAATTGATCAAATTGAAAGATATGCAAGAATTTTCCTCAGCAGAACTGAAGAGAGTTAAATTTGAGAGTAATTGGGTAGATGTACCTGATCTATACATTCTTCAACAAGTATTCTCCAATTATGATGATCATCTCCTTGATCAAGCAACACAAGAATTAGTTGGAAGCATAACGTTCTCTTCTTGGTGGACAACTTCCTCTCCTCTCCTATTTTGCAGGGTTTTGACATAAGTTGAACTTAAGCTCTCATCCACTAGTTCTACCTTCCTCCTTGGCTATCAAATTTTTCACAACAGGGCCATCAGTTATTGAACTAAAGATCAACTAGTATAGTTCCTTCATGCAGTTCCAACTTCTTGATTAGTGGATCTTAGTTTCTGATTGAGAGAAATTTATGCATGACATGCCTATATGTAATTTTGGGCTCCATTTGGTAAAGGTTGGATGATTGAAGAAGGATTATCCACTTGATAAAATAGCAGATAGCGATTATAGTTTTAGGATTTCATAAGTTTTACCAAGATACTTTGAAAGTTCTGTTGAACTTGGATACTTTTATAGTTATATACAATTTCATGTTATTGTCAAGTTTGAACCTCAATGATAATGTTAATGAATCATAATTATCTATATATCAGTGACTGTTTTTGCCTAATTTTTTTCTATTTTATGCAAATCAATAGGGGAAATTGGATTTAAGATTATTTCGTTGAATTATCTTTGAATGGAATTACTTTCATGTCTCTTTGATATGATTTTAGCAATGAGTGAACTTGATCTATTTCAATATTGAAGTGAATATTTAGTGAATGGTTGTGATTATTGTATTTTTTAGTATGAATGTATGCAATGGTGTAGGTTATGCTATGGATTGCATCATTTTATGGTTTTTTGGTCAATTTAAGAAACACTCGTTGTTAAGGTACATGTCTACATGTGAAGAAGTTTTATTTATATTTTATTGTTCTGAAGCCCTGATCTATCTTTTTCTATTTATTTATACCCCCCAAACATAGGTTATTGATATGATGCATTTTTTATTCCTTTATACCAATGGGTCCCTTGAATATTATAGTTGCATCATTGGCCATTGAGGAACATCAGCATAGTTGAGAACCAACTACCAGGACCTTGGAAGATAAATTGCTTTACGTTATCTTTCTTTTTCAGGAGAAATTGTATAGAGATATTTTGTTTAATGTTGTGCTATTTTGACCATCAAGAAATTTGGCGCTAGAAGGAGGGCCTGAGGAACAAAGTGGCTTGAATTGGGTCATTCTCGCCAAAAAGGTTTGAAAGAGTTCATAGATCTTCTCACAATCTGGAACCATTGGTTGAACTCCAAACCCCTGTTGGGTATAGACTTCAAGCCCATAGATTTTTTAATCCACCATTGTCATCACCACTTACTTCACCTAGATTTCCTCTAAATTAACCTATCCCACCACTAGTTCAACCAGTCCCACTGCCACTCATGGATTTCTTGGTAAATAATCCCTCTCCATTAGGGATTATCTCTGGTGGTATACATGACCTTCCCAAGAATCCAGAGAGATTCTATCCCAAATATATGCATGAAGAATCAAGGAGTATTGAAGAGCATATACAAGCATTTAAGGATGCTTGTACTTGCACTCAAGTGGCCCACCATGATGTGTGTAGATTATCCCCTACTCTTTAGGTGACATGGCATACAACTAGTATTTGAGTCTACAAAAGGAAAGAAGTCATGACCTTCTCGATGCTCAATTTTGATGATCCACTACCTTTAGAAAATAGTGATCCAATGACCATGGTTAACTAGCAAGTTCTAATTAAAAACTTGCAACAAGATAGGTTGGTTCTAGGGGAAGAGGCTAATCTGTGAAGTTTGCTCCTCCCCAATTGGTGCAGAATACATTATCAGAGTCATTATGAGTTGACATGTCAACCCTCCATAGAAATTTTGAATTATCTTTTCCAGGTTGAGGGAACTTGTGAATGCCAGCCTAAACCACTCACAAAGTAATTTTCATTTGAAGCTAGGGATGCCACCATCCTGCCTAGAAATAGTCTCACTCAAGAGGAAGATCTTTCTCAGCTTGAGGAAACCCAAGTTCTATGCTCTAACCTCCAAAGAAAGATTGAGGAATCTCAATATTTTTCTATCACACCTACCCTGAATAACCTTCCAATGCCTAATGCATTGATGAAAAACATACTAAATTGTGATCTAATCCAAGAAAATGTTTAAGAAGTAGTTCTCAAATGGGTTTTGAATATAGGAGAATCTTCTAATAAACCTTGTTTGCAACAACCTTTAAATATAGATAGCCAACAACAGTCTGAGCCACCACCTACTTTTAGCAAGAAAACACTTGTAATCTTGAAGAAGAAATAAATCTCAGCTCCAAACCAACTATGGAGTCTTAAACTTGATGGCTCTAAGTCCAAACTAGGGAGTGGGGTAGGAATTGAACTAACCAACCCAAAAGGGAAGACATATTTTGCATCTTACAAGTTACAGTTTGGTTGCACAAATGTCATGGAAAAATATGAAGCACTTGCTTGAGGACTGATGTTTTCTCATCAGAAGAAGCGTACAACTCTCATAGTTATGGGGAATTTTGAAGTTATTGTTAAGCAAGTCCGTATTCAATGCACTTGTCACAACAAAAGATTAGCTGCCTATAGGAATATAGTTTGGAATCTAATTGAAGGTTTTGACACTTTTGGAATCACTCTGATTCCTAGAGAAGAGAATTAGATTGCTGATGCACTTGTTGTTGTTGCCAGTACTTTGGAGCCTATGTAGGACTCCAAGTTAAAGAGATTCTCAGTGGAGTTGGTCTCAATCCCAGCCATCTTGAATAATGTCCAAAATTTTTAGGTCTTTGATGATGACCAACATATATTTTCCTTCTTGGCAAGTTCAAATGTCTTTGAGGTTCAAATAATTGATGAATCAGAAAGAGACAACGGAGATTGGGACCCTGAGAATTGTGATACTGAAGGAATACTCAACTTGAAAAGCAACAACATTCCCAAGGGGATGGTAGCCTTGTAGAGAATCTTTGACTTAGACCCTCGCACTCATGAAAGGGTGGCAACAGAAAGTGATGGAGGGAAGTAAAAATCTATCAATTTGGCTGATTCTAGTCTTGAAAGGAATGTATATATAGGAAAAACCTGCCTTGAGGAAATTAGAGATAAAATAATTAAGGCATTGAAAGAAGACATTGTAGCAATTGCTTGGGGATATGATGATTTGAGGACCTTTGATACTTCAGTCATCACACATACCATACCTTTGAAGCTAGAGGTGGAACCCTTTCATCAAAAATAGTGTCTGGTGAATGCTTTGATCAAGCCATTAATTCAAAAGGAAGTGCAAAAGTTGTCTGCAAGGATAATCTTCCTAGTACGACATTCCACTTGGGTTGCTAACTTGATTCCTATGCGGAAGAAAAATGGTGAGATTAGATTGTGTGTTGATTTCATGAATTTAAATAAGGCCTCAGAGAAGGATAATTACCCACTTCCTTCTTTTGATGATGTATTGCAAACTAGTAATTGATTCCATATGGTGTCATTTTTTGATGGCTATTCAGGATATAATCAAGTTCTGGTTAGTCATGAAGATAGAATGAAAACTGCCTTCACTACCAAGTGGAGGAAATTTTCCTATTAGAGGATTTCATTTGGTCTTATCAATGTCGGAGCTACCTTTCAGTGTGCAATGGATGTAGCATTCAAAGACTTAATAGGTAAATGTATCATTATTTATGTGGATGAAATAATTGTGTTTTCTAAAAATAGAAAGTGCCATGCTACAGATTTAGTGAAAATTCTTAATAGATGTATAAGTTATGGTACGTCTCGTAATCCCAAAAAGTGTGTGTTCGTAGTTTCTTAAGGGAAGCTCTTAGGTCATGTAATATCAGAAAAGGGGATATCCATAGACCCTAACAGAGTTGAGGATATCCTAAAATTGAAAATTGTAGGGAGTAAGAAGGAAATGAGATATTTCTTCGGAAGGATCAATTTTGTGAGGCAATTTATAATGGGGTTTGCAAAGATTGTCAAACCTCTTAATGAAATGATGAAAAGTGATGAAAAGATAGAATGAAGTAATGAAGCTAAATCTACTTATTCACAGATTAAATAGTCAATTTATGAGGCACAATCTTAACTAGCACAGATTACTTAAAGCCTTTTTATATATATTGTTTTGCATTTGATCATTTGTGTGCTACTATGTTGACACAATGAAAAGGTGAGGGAGATGAAAGGCCTATTGCTTTCATGAGTTCCCCATTTAAGAATGAAAAAGTCAGATATCTGGCCCTTAAAAGGAAAGGTTTCACACTTGTGCAAGCAGTAAAAAAAATTAGACATAACCTTCTTCGTAGTCAGGTCATTGCCATAGTTCTTGATCCCGCTGTGAAGTCTCTCTTCATGCAGAGTGAATTGAGGGAGAGAAGAGGAAAATGGATGGCCATTTTACAAGAATTTGATCTATAAATACATCCAATGAAGCTCATTTGAGGACATGGCTTATCTAAAGCTATGGCAGATGTTGACAAGAATATCACTTTCTAACAATACATAGTGCAATCATTCACAAAGGATCCTTGCTATACAAATTTGATCTTCTTCCTTCTTAATAATAGATGCCCATATGGGATGAATACTACTCAAAGGAGAGCATTGAGGATGAAAAGTGCTCATTACATGCTTAAAGGATGATCCTTATACAAAAGAAATTTTGAAGGTGTTTACCTATGTTGCTTGGATTAGCAAGAAGCAAAGCATGCCATCACTGAGTTTCATGGTAGACATGGCACAGGGCATGAATCTGTTGATTCCTTGGTACATCATATTCTTAGATCAAGCTAATATTGGCTACATGTGTTCTGAGATGCACACGATCATGTCATACATGTCAGACCTCTGCATCTAGGGAACGTAATCTAATGATTCCTTTACAACTTGTGTATGAGGTAAAACCATTTGGCCAATGGGCATTAGATTTTGTTGGATTTATTAATCCAAAATCATCTATAGGTCATAAATTCATTATGATGGCAACTGACTACTACATGCATTGGATCGAGGCTCGACCCTGGAAAAATAGTACCATAGACATGGTCATCAAATTTCTCAATGAAAGCATCATAACCAGGTTTGGAGTACCATTCACCCTAGTATGTGACAATGGCCTTGCTTTCTCTTGTATTGAGTTCATTCAATGGGCCTATGAACAAAAACTTGTCTTGAAGTATTCATCTAATTACTACTCTTAGGGAAATGAAGTAGTTGAGTCTACTAACAAAAACCTATTGGAAGTGATTAAGAAGTTTCTAGAAAAAAACCCTAGAGATTGGCATACCCAATTGATATTTTCCTTATGGGTAGATTGAAATCGCATTAAAGTCACCCTAGGGAATTCACCATTCAAGTTAGTCTGTGATCAAGAGCCAGTTTTTCCTGTACATCTGCAGATACATATCCTCAGGTTCATGCAAGAGTTCTATTCAAAAGATGATAGGATAGAAGTTAGACTAGCTAATTTCCTAAATATGGAAGAACAAAGAGATGCTACTTTATCATAGTTCTTTAAACATCAAGTCATCAAATGGTCGTTTGATAAGAGGGCCAAAATTAAGGCCTTTTGGATATTAGATCTTGTGTTGCTATGGGATAAAGCTAAGGAGAAGAAAGGAGACTGCCAAAAGTTTGATAAACTTTGGTTGGATCTGTTGATGGTGTTTTTATGAACTTCTCAACACAGGCAGTGCATAGGTGCACTACCTCTCTTGAAAGACAATCTTCCACAATCAAATTGCAGAACACTATCCCAAGGTCTCTCGAATGTTAGGTCATGACAATGCTTAGATACCCTAGTAGTTTTATGTGATTTGCTAGAATCACAAGGTTGTCTTACGGATGAGTTACAAAGCATGGGAAGTTGGGTTTACAAATGTAGTTTCAAAGTGCTAGAAGTGAATGAACAGTGGCTGTCCACTCAAAACAGTGAGCTGAAACTCATCACATTCATCTGGTTTACCTTCATGGTGATGCTTTGGATCCTACTCTAACCAAGGATTAAAAGAAACAACAAAAGAAGAAGGGTTAAGAAATCTATTCTAATCCTAAGCTACGAATGAACAGTAACAATGGTGGCTGCTAAAGTAGACAAGATTCCTAAACTGAGTTTTGTTTGACCAAGAGAAACCTACAGCTACACAAAACCAGTGAAATCTTCTAAGGACTGCAGATTTTCACATCACATACACACATCAAGTACATGCAATTGAACTAAGTTTCAGCATTAAAGGAAATAGGCTCATACTAGCTTTGCAAAGTGATTCATCATTAATGAACCACAAAAAGCATGAGCTAGAAGTTCATCAAATACTGAAATAGCAAACACCATCACCACTCCCATTCAAGAAACTAACACTAAAACTAACATGGAAGGTGAACCATGCATACATAAAGAGAAAACTCAAAAGGAACACCCATAAATCATGTAATGCTGCTTTCTATTGCTGCAGAATGTCTTTACATCAGTTCTCCAACCCTTACAAATGAGGGGCAAGCCCCTATTTATAGTTTTCGAAAGCCCAAATGAATGGCTAGGATCAATTTGGAATGAATGGTCTAGATTTGATTACATTAGGGTTTTACCTACCCCTCATATCCAACAATTTAAAATACATTCCTTGTCTTTTCTCTATTTTGTCATCTAGTGCCTGTCACTATAGCAATTTCGTCATTTAGCTAATTTCCCTTTTCACTATAGCTGAAACTGCTTGAAAATTGTCTTTTGCTTGATGTGCTTGTAGTGTTCTTCCTTTAATCAAACGAGTCTGTCGACGATTGGCATCAATGGATTGGTGGCCCCTGATTCAGGCAAAAAGCTCCTTAGAAATCATCATCATCTAGAAAAAGGTAGGACAACTCCCTCAATGGGCCTCTCCAATAGACCTGCGGAAGGCTTCTTGACTCCTACAAACACGAAGTGTCGTAAGTGCATTTATACATGAGTTAATGAAAATGTCAGTCAAACCTACAAATTTGCTGTTAGATCAATCCATGCATCATCAAAATATCTTTATATTCATATTTGGAGCTCATTTGGGCCATAAACATTAATGCGGGCTCGAGGGTGCTGGTTTCCCCTACGGTGGAAGGCCAACGGCCAACAGTGGACAATAATCCGGAGGGCCGAACCCAGAAGGCCAGAAGGATGGAAAAAGGATGGCGGAAGGCCAACGACCAACGGTGGATAGCAACCCAGAAGGTCGGACCTAGAAGGCCGGAAGGATGGCGAAAAGACGGCAGAAGGCCAATGGACAATGACATACAACAATCTGGAGGGCCAAACCCGGAAGGCCAAAAGGACGACAAAAGGATGGTGGAAGGCCTATGGCCAACGACGAACAACAATCTGGAGGGCCAGACCCGGAAGGCCGGAAGGACAACAAAAGGATGGCTGAAGGCCAACAGCCAATGACAGACAGCAATCTGAAGGGGCCGAACCTGAAAGGCTGGAAGGACGGCGAAAAGACGGTGGAAAGCCAATGGCCAACGGAAGACAGCAATCCGAAGGGCTGGACCCGGAAGGCCAGAAGGATGGCGGAAGGTTGACGGCCAATGGCGGACAACAATCTAGAGGGTCGGACCCGGAAGGCCGAAAGGATGGCCAAAAGACGGCGGAAGGCCAACGGCCAACGACGAACAGCAATCTGGAGGGCCGGACCCAGAAGGCCAGAAGGACAACAAAAGGATGGCAGAAGGCCAATGGCCAACGACGAACAACAATCTGGAGGGCCAGACCCAAGAGGTCGGAAGGACGGTGAAAAGACAGCAGAAGGCCAACAGCCAATGACAGATAGCAATCCGAAGGGCCAGACCCGAAAGAAAGCCAGAAGGTGCATAGCGGATGGAAGCCAAAATAGCCGGGAAGGAGGCGGGCTCTTGGATGTTAAAAATAGCCAAGGAGGGATGAACTACAGGAAATAGCCACGGAGGGGCCGGGTTTCGGAGGCCGGGAAGGAGATGGCTGCCGGATGTTCCAAAATGGCCACAGAGAGGCGGAAGCCCGAAAACGGCCATGGAGGGGCCGGGCTCTGGAGGCAGGGAAGGAGGTGGCCGCCGGATGTTCCAAAATAGCAAAAGGGGGACGAAGCTCCGAAACCACCGAAACTTAACGGAACATTGACGAAACCTTGGCAGTTCATTTATGCACTTAAAACACATCTGATCCAAAAAAGGTTGACCCCAAAGTCAAAAATGTGGATACGGGAGCGACAAGGGGTCCACAGATGTTTCCAAATAGCAGGAACAAGACAAAAGGCAGAAAGGGGAAGAGCGACTTTATTTTTCTGCAGATTTGAATACCTCAAGTAGGTGAATTTGGGTAGAGTAATTTGATCGTTTGAAGGCACATGACCAATTTGGGCTTGAAAATGGGGGCACGCAAAACAAGACAGGAGCAAAGCAACCTGTCGGGAGCAGAAAAAAGGGGGTCCCTGCCTACGGTGGGGTGTGTGTGCAAAACATGCACAACAAATGGTGACTCGCTGGGGAAATGTTCTAGAGAATTTTGTTGACAAACTGGAATCATAAACCCAGAATCTCTGGTTCCGACCTTCACGCTAGGGCAAACAAACTAGACGCCCAACCAAAGGATCAAAACCATTAGCCAACCCAACCTTCAGTATGCTGAAAATCCAAGTGTGTGCAATTGCATTAACTCCCATCCTTCAGTTGCTACATGAACCCAAGTTCTGTCAAGCTAAGCTACATAGTTTATTCTAACTCCAAAAGCATCTGGGACATTGCCTCACTGCCAGTTAGGCATCCATAGCCTCGATGAGGTTATTGCTGTGATTCTCCCGAACATTGCTCTACTACCGACCGGGCATCCATAGCCCCGATAGAGTTGCTCGGATACCCCCAAAAAGTCAAATTTTCTCTTTCTTTTAATTTTCAATATTTTCTTTCTTTCTTTCTTTTCTCTTTTCAGTTCTTTTATTTCAACCCGCAAGCATTGAAGCTCACGCTCAAGGCTGAGAATAATAGTGGCGCTGGAGCAGAATTTTAGATTTATCACTTAACTAGACTTCGCAAAAGGCCCTACAGTGAGTGTCAGATTCTTAAGATGTGTAAGAGCTATAAGATTTTAGAATACGTCATAGTCGGACTAAACCAACAACTTATCCTCTTTGAATCAAACACCCAGATCACTTGACACTAACAGAAGACCTTCACCATCCACTCTGAAGAATTGATTAGAGTTTGACAAAGAAATACGTAGAACAACCCTAGGTGATAAGTATGGTTGTGCGCATAGATATGCCCAACTAAAAGCAGAGGGACCCCGAGCAAAGCAACAGCAAAGCGAAAGAAAACAAAAAGCAAACAAAGCAAGCAACCTACACACACCAACTAACCTAAGAAAAGCGAGAAAGCGGGGTATTTACAGGAAACCTATACTACTCAAAATGGGCTATGTACAAAGATATTTACAAAGCACTATGTTCACACAAGGCGAGTTGTCATTAACACTCATTGTATTTTGTAATGCATGCACAAGCAAATAGGAAATCGTGATCATTCTTAACCATGCAAATTCATCTTTATATTCTGAAAAAAGAAATTCAATGTTGCAGCACTTAAGTTCAATCACGTCATCATGAAAAATCAGCAATTGAGGAGGCTCGTCGGACCCATGGTTAATCCATAAACATGTTTGTTTTCCCTCATCCCCATAATCAAAATAATAAGTGCAGTTATGAGAAATAAGAGGGGTAAGGAAGGATAGAACCTGGATGTTGTCACATTGAGTTGGCAGCGTTGGAAAATCGAGAGCAAGCACAACATTGTTGATCGTTGCATCGGTAGCCTCGAGCGGGCGCGGTGGAGGGTGCAACACTTTGGGCATTAAGCATGCATAAGGCTGGGAGGATGGGGCAACAAACAGCTCTTCCAAGCTGTGAGCAAGATCTATAGTCCCAATTGGTTGTTCTTGAAGGAGGAACACCTTGCCTTGTCGATCATCTGTAATCTTGGTGTCCTTTTGATGGTCGTCTTCAAAAGCTAGCATGTTTTCCCATTTCCCTTCCCAAGTGTTTACCTGATTTTTGTGACATTCAATGTCATGGGATGATGACATGCATAAATTTGTCTCATTGTAGCTCTTTGGTTGTGAAGGAAAATTTGCAAGGATTGAGGCGGAAGGACCCTTAGTTGCAGCCCGCGGTTGACCAAGCTCATCGTATTTGTTGGCAGCCATCGAAACACCTCCACCTTTATCTTCTTCCTTTTGTTGTTCATGTATCTCCTCATGGCACCCACTTGTTTCCTCTTGGTCACTATCACTGTAAATGGAGAAGGAGCTCCTCTCCCAATCTGGAAACTCTAGTGCATTACTATTCAGGGGCTCAAGGAGTATGTATTCGTCATTACTGTCTTCTGGGATGTGCTCTTCCTCGACATGAGCATACCTCCGTAGTGCAACTCCTAATGGAAATAAGTCATCAATTGATAGAACCTCATCAAGGGGACCAATGTCTACTGCACAATTTCCCTCTAAAGAGTCACCAAAAATCCCACCATCCATGGCACATAACTGCTCTTCAAGAGGAAGAACTTCTTGATGACTGGTGGAAAACATTCCCACTTGATCTACTTCATCGCTCGGAAGTCTGAAACTATATTATTGTCCTTCTTCTATTGCTGCCCCAACATCCTCTTGAGGACTACCTTCAACTAAGTCATTAGCTGATTTGGGATTTTGGTCTTCTTCTTCAATCCTTTAAGTGGCTGCGGGAGGTGATGTGCTTGGTTGTGCCCCTTTTCCTTTGACTTGCTCAATGGCCTCTTGGTATAGCTTACATGTGAGCTCTGAATGCAATGAATCATGGAGTCGACACCAATTTTGGAGCAACAATATCTCCAAATCCACTTGGTATTTCAGCTCAGTCCAATCCCTCGCTAGTCTCGAGATGAGCTGGTCATATCTTTCCACCAGTGGGTCCTCATCATCATTTGGGAAGAAAGGTGAATAGTAGATAGCTGTGGCAAGTCATTGTAACCACTCCTCCAAATCTACATTTTCAAATGCTTAATCATTTTCATTCATGAAGGAGAGGTCCTCTAATCTAATCTCGCTTATTTCTTTTCCATCATTCTCTATTGTCCCAAGGCTGTCAACCTTTTCCTCTTTCTAATTTTCAACATCTTCATTTGCTGCCCCAGCATACACTGGTGCAAACTTTTTGATTCATCTTCGACTGCCAATCCATCTTCTATAGCAGGGGACTGCTTTTCTTCAACGGAGGAACAAATTTTTGATCTATTTCTAGCTGATTGTTCATCAAGGCAGCTTGTTGTCCTAGGAAAATTATCCTCTTCCTTTTGGATCTAATCCTCTATGTCTGCTATCCCAGCACTAGCCTGTGTCAGATTTCTTGATTCATCTGTGGTGTGTTGTCCTCGAGCTTCCAACAACTTTCCCACCTCATGGCATGAGTCCCCTTTACTAGGAGATGGCTACTTCAACTTGTTCACATGATCCTTGACTTGGGCGATGACATTTGTGCATGATGAGCAAGTGAATTCAGAGTGGGGTGCATTGTGAAATCTGCACCAGCTTGACATCAATATTTCCTCCAATCTTGGTCCATCCTTGCTACTCAAATGTTCCTAGATCAGCTCTTTGAATGCCTTGGCTGCCATGGTTGTCAATTCTTCCTCTGAGTCTAGAAGGGCTAAAGGCTGATATATTTCCCAAAAGGGAATTTCTTCCTGCAAGACCTTCTCAGTTCTGTCCAAGAATGTTAGACACCCTAATTCACTATGCTTGCAAGTGCAATGGATCTGACATCTATTCGCCAACGCAAATTGCTTCAATGGCTTCTTCAGTCTCTTGTTCAAATTTGTATGCAACTGATTGATGTCAATTTGTGCATGCTACTCCATTTTAACTCAGCTTCTTTTTCCTTCAAAATTTTCTAATTTTTAGCATTGAAAGAGATCTCCCTATCTTAGATTTCTTCTTTGGAAGTGCTCTTTTTGAATTCCAACATTTAGCTTTGTAGCCTCAACATGTCATGCCCTCCTTCTAGCGCCAGTTCTGTTGATGGCATTAGGAGGAGGAGGGCATGGAATGAATCACTTCCAATCTTCAGCTTTGTATTCCCAATGTGTCAAGCCCTCCTTCTAGCGCCAGTTCTATTGATGGCGTTAGGAGGAGGAATGCATAAAATAAATCACTTCCAACCTTTAGCTTTGCATTTCCAACGAGTCAAGCCCTCCTTCTAGCGCCAGTTCTGTTGATGGTGTTTTTATGCACTTCTCAACATAGGCAGTGCATAGGTGCACTACCTCTCTTGAAAGACAATCTTCCACAATCAAATTGTAGAACACTATCCCAAGGTCTCTTGGATGTTAGGTCATGACAGTGCTTAGATACCTCAGTAGTTTTATATGATTTGCTAGAATCACAAGGCGGTCTTACGGATGAGTTACAAAGCATGCGAAGTTGGGTTTACAAATATAGTTTCAAAGTGCTGGAAGTGAATGAACAGTGGCTGTCCACTCAAAATAGCAAGCTGAAACTCATTAAATTCATCTGGTTTACCTTCATGGTGATGCTTTGGATCCTACTCTAACCAAGGATTAAAAGAAACAGCAAAAGGAGAAGGGTTAATAAAGTTATTCTAATCCTAAGCTACGAATGAATAGTAATAATGGTGGCTACTAAAGTAGACAGGCTTCCTAAACTGAGTTTTGTTTGACCAAGAGAAACCTACAGCTAAACAAAACTAGTGCAATCTTCTAAGGACTGCAGATTTTCACATCACATACACACATCATGTACATGAAATCAAATTAAGTTGCAGCAATAAAGGAAAGAGGCCTAGACTAGCTTTGCAAAGTGATTCATCATCAATGAACCACATAAAGAATGAGCTAGAAGTTCATCAAATATTGAAACAACAAACACCATCACCACTCCCATTCAAGAAACTAACACTAAAACTAACATGGAAGGTGAACCATGCATACATAAATAGAAAAATCAAAAGGAACACCCATAAATCATGCAATGTTGCTTTCTATTGTTGTAGAATGTCTTTACATCAGTTCTCCAACCCTTACAAATGAGGGGCAAGCCCCTATTTATAGTTTTTGAAAGCCCAAATGAATGGCTAGGATCAATTTGGAATGAATGGTCCAGATTTGATTACATTAGGGTTTTACCTACCCCTCATATCCAACAATTTAAAATACATTCCTTGTCTTTTCTCTATTTTGTCATCTAGTGCCTGTCACTGTAGCAATTTCATCATTTAGCTAATTTCTCTTTTCACTGTAGCTGAAACTGCCTAAAAATTGTCTTTTGTTTGATGTGCTTGCAATGTTCTTCCTTTAATCAAACGAGCCCATTGATGATTGGCATCAATGGATTGGTGGCCCCTGATTCGGGTAGAAAGCTCCTTAGAAATTATCATCATATGGAAAAAGGTAGGACAACTCCCTCAATGGGCCTCTCTGATAGACTTGCAGAAGGCTTCTTGACTCCTGCAAACATGAAGTGTCGTAAGTGGATTTATACATGAGTTAAGGAAAATGTCAGTAAAACCTACAAATTCGCTGTTAGATCAATCCATGCATCATCAAAATATCTTGATATTCATATTTGGAGCTCATTTGGGGCATAAACATTAATGCGGGCTCAAGGGTGCTGGCCTCCCCTATGGCGAAGGCCAATGGCCAACAGCGGAGAGCAATCTAGAGGGCCGGACCCGGAAGGCCGGAAGGACGACAAAGGATGGCAGAAGGCCAATGGCCAATGGCGGACAACAATCTGGAGGGCCAGACCCGGAAGGTTGGAAGGACGGAAAAAAGATGGCAGAAGGCCAACGGCCAACAATAGACAACAATTCAGAGGGCCAGACCCGGAAGGCTGGAAGGATGACAAAAGGACAGTGGAAGGCCAACAGCCAACGATGAACAGCAATCCTGAGGGTCAAACCCGGAAGGCCGGAAGGACAACAAAAGGATGGCTGAAGGCTAACGGCCAACGGCAGACAGCAATCCAGAGGGTCGGACTCGGAAGGCCAGAAGGATGGCAAAAGGATGGTGGAAGGCCAACAGCCAACGAAGGACAGCAATCTGGAGGGCTGGACCCAGAAGGCCGGAAGGAGGACAAAAGGATGGCAGACGGCCAATGGCCAATGGCGGACAGCAATCCAGAGGGCCGGACCCGGAAGGCCAGAAGGACGGTGAAAAGATGGCAGAAGGCCAACGTCCAATGGCAGACAGCAATCTAGAGGGCCAGACCTAGAAGAAAGCCAGAAGGCAGACAGTGGACAGAAGCCAAAACAGTCGGGAAGGAGGCGGGCTCTCGGATGTTAAAAATAGCCAAGGAGGGACAGACTCCCAGAAACGGCCATGGAGGGGTCGGGCTCTGGAGGCTGGGAAGGAGGTGGCCGTCGGATGTTCCAAAATGGCCACGGAGAGGCGGAAGCTCAGAAACGGCCATGGAGGGGCCGGGCTCCGAAGGCCGGGAAGGAGGTGGCCGCCAGATGTTCCAAAACAGCAAAAGGGGGACAAAGCTCCGAAACCACTGAAACTCAACGGAACGTTGATGAAACCTTGGCAGTTCATTTATGCACTCAAAACACACCCAGATCCAAAAAAGGTTGACCCCAAAGTCAAAAATGTGGAAACAAGAGCGACGGGGGTCCACGGATGTTTCCAAATAGCAGAAACAAGACAAAAGGTAGAAAGGGGACGAGCGACTTTATTTTTCTGAGGATTTGAATACCTCAAGTAGGTGAATTTGGGTAGGGGAATTTGATCGTTGAAGGCACACGACCAATTTGGGCTTGGAAATGGGGCACGCAAAACAAGACAAGAGCAAAGTAGCCTATCGAGAGCGAAAAAAGGGGGTCCCTGCCTATGGCGGGGCGTGTGTGCAAAACATGCACAATAGGATCCATATCAAATAGTTGAAATCCTGGGTGAGAATGCTTTTCATTTGAGCACCCTAATAGGAGAACCTGTTACATTTCCTATCAATGGTCAATTTCTCAAGCACTACTTTGGCCCATGAGGGTCTGATTTCTGTTAATTGTATATATGTAATTAGTCATTCCTTTGTTTGGTTTGTTATTTCTTTGTTTGTTTTTTCCTTTTGTTTTCTTTTTGTTGTTTTGTTTGATGTTTTCTTGGTTTTTGGGGACCTTCATTTTCTTCCATTTTGAAATGAAGGGGTTGTTTTTCAAAGTATGTTGTAGGAACTAGGAGAGAAATTGGTTTAGGTATTTTTAGGTATATCTATTGAAAGATTTTGTTCTAAACTTGTGGTTTATTATAAATTTAACAATTGTTTGAAAAGTTATTAAGAATAAGGTATATTGTAAACAATCTCATGAACCATGATTGAAATCTTTCACAAAATAGATAAAACATTTGTTTATATGAAATGGCTATTTATCTTAGGGTGGCTATATCCCTAATTCAAGTGAAAAATATGATTCCCAACACTGTCATAAGGTCCACTGTAGTTGTCAACCCACATTTTAGATCAATTATATCTGAGTATTGAGAAAATTTAATAAAGAATTCCCACAAGTAAAGCCTATAAAAGAAAGAGAAAAGAGAACCATTGAAAGAAGGAAAACTCAATATCAAATGGGTGATAGAAGTATCTTTATGGGGGCTATGGATGATTTTTTGGTAGTAGAGCAATGCTTTGAGAGAATTAGAAGTATCTCTGTCGAGACTATGAATGCCTAGCTGGCAGTGGAGCAATGCCTAGGATTTTATTGCATGATAGTTAAAGGACTCAACCTATGCAGCTTGAATCTTGGGTATAGTTGATCATGGGTGAGGAATGTTTTTATGAAGAAAGATGCACCATATATGCACACACTCAGATTCAAAGTAGTTCATGTTGATTTACATCTAAGATTGCAACTCAACCTTACTCAATATATTTGATCCTACTTGAATTAGCATGTTCATAAACTAGAGGTTTTGGGTGATTGAATTCTTCAGTATCTTGAAAATGGGTAAACCATTTTCCCAGCTGAGTCACCATTTGTTATGCCTTGCATACCCACCCCATTTTTTTTGGGATCAAAATGTGTCTCCCTTGCTTTTGTTTTTCCTTGCTATTTTGTTTGGGTCTTAGGAGTTGTTCATTTTTTCTCCTAAGTCCTTGTTTCTTTTGGTCTGGCAGAATCAAGGTCAGAATGGAAGCTAGACTTAGAAATTTTGTAAGGTTCCAAGTTTGGATTTAGTCCCAGTTATAGTCCCACCCTTGTTTTTTGTTCTTTTCATTGTCTGTTGGTTGGTCTTGTGCTCTTGGGTCCATTTCTCCCTTGAGTTGTTTCTCATTTCCTTGTGTTTTGTTTTTTGTCTAGCGGAAGAAAAACTAGAGATGGAACTAAACTTGGAATTTTGTAAAAAAAATGAATCTATTTCCATTCTGATCCCGCTCTTGCTCGCTTGCTTTGTGTTTTTGTCTTCATTGTTCCTTGGTTAGGCCCAATTTTTCATTCCAGTCTTACTTCCCATTGTTCTTTTGTCTTTGTCTTGGTGTTTTGTTCCTTTGTCGGGATCCGAATTAGAATCAGAACTGAACTTGGAACTTTGTAAGAAATCCAGGTCCATTATTGGTTTCAACTCTGCCCCCATTTCCCTTTGTTGTATGTCCTTTTCGTAGGACCAAAACTGGTACCAAAGTTGGATTTAAGAGACTTGGTAAATGTTTCTTGTTATATTCTGTATACAGATCCACATCTGCCCTACCTTTGATTTCCACTAGTTGATTACTCTTTTGCATTGTTTGCTCCACCCCTAACTAATTGCATTTATGGTATTAA
Organism: Sequoia sempervirens; assembly: GCA_007258455.2. Lineage (NCBI taxonomy): Eukaryota > Viridiplantae > Streptophyta > Pinopsida > Cupressales > Cupressaceae > Sequoia > Sequoia sempervirens. The sequence goes on from VDFB02072034.1 coordinate 27,411, forward strand.
TTGTAGCCTCACACACATGAAATGTTTTTTAAAACCTTAATCAAGGTTAACTAGCTCATTATCTTTGTTATATAAGTTGTTTTAGCAAACTAAATCCAGGGTAACTTTGAGAGGAGCATGATTTGATTGTGGAGGCATGTTGGTGAGCAATTCCTTATACAATTTCAAGCTTTCTTGTTGGTGTTTCAAGGTAGGTTCTTTTCCTATTCTTTTCCCATTTTTCTTTTTCTTTTTTTTTGTTTTCTTGTTCATGGTGTTCTTGCGTGTTCACGGGACCTTTCCTGTGAATCTTGGCTTATTCCCTTGTGTGCTTTTGGTTTTGTTTTGTTTTTCATTTTTCCTTTTCTGCCTTTTCGTTTGTTTCTTTTTCCATTGCTATTGTTTTCATGGCAGGTCCATTCTATCGTGCCCTAGTTTCTAACTAGGGTTTTGTTTGATGGGGTTCTCTATTCTTTAAATGCGTTGGATTTTTTTTGGAGACCCCTTTGATCTTATTGCTATGTTTGTTCAATGATTTTTATGTCATTTTCTTCATACCCTAAATTATCTAAGTCAACGTGTCGCACAAACTAGGGTTTGTGCAATGACCTTTACAATGTCGGGCCCTTAGAGTTAAATTTTTTCTTTTTTCTGTTAAAGGGGGAGGTTAGGCCCCTTTGTTTGAAATTACCTTATGGTCTCGTGTGACCCAGGTCTTAAAGCTCATGTCACCACACCTTTGAGAAATTAATTCATTTGAATGGTAGACTAGCGGAAGTGGACCCGAGAATGAACTTGTCCCATAATTGTTTGCATGGGAGTTCATTCCCAAAATAATCCCACTTTCGATGACTGTTTCCTCTGATCTTCATCCTTTCCATTAGCGGAAGTGGAACCATAATGGGGGACAAACTTGGAACTTTTGATTGGTTTCGGGTCCAGTTTCCATTTTGATCCTGGTTCCTGTCTCGTTTCAGTTTTGGTCCTGATCCCACCTTTGTTAAATGTTTTTTGTTTCCTAATTCATTTTTTACTCCACTTCTGGTGAATATGAAATTTGACTAAGTATAAAGAGTTACCCCAAGGGAGTAGAGAGGCATTGATGATGTAATTATTTTCATACCTTTGTTCATCTAATCTAGGGTTTTATTGCAAAAATAGAAGATGTCAAGAGCATCAGAGGAGGCTTCTCACAGAAACCAACCTGGAGAGAGTTCAAGACAAGGAACCAAGCCTAAGAAGATAAAGATGCAACAACTCCCCTACACCTTGATGTATAAGCACTAGTGTCCTACCATTATGGCTAGCAAGGTGGATTTAGATTGGGTAGATATCACAAACACAAACCTATGCCCATTCATCTATGAAGAGTTACATGAAGAAACATTCAATGAGGAGGTAACAAGGAGGACACAGAGAATTGTTCAATCTAGATTGGCACATGTTTCCCTTTTTCCTCTATCAGTCTAGTGTCCTAAATTAATAATTACTATAGCTAGAGCCTACAATCCCGCTACAAAGCAATGTGTGGACCTACAGGGGAATATCATGATTGATCTAACACCATAGATGATAAGGTTCATGTTTAATGCACCTACCCCACAAATCCCTAGGCAACTTAATGAGGTAGAAGCCTTGCAACTATATAGCAACAAAAAGGAGGTTAGCAAGACTCATATGAATAAACATTGGATGAGAGTGGAGAAGAAATCCCTAGCCAAGATCCCTGATTAGCCCAAAAGGTCAGCTTTTGGCAAGGAAATTGGTGATATAATTATGATGCTTTCCAGAGTTTGGGAAGAGGGATTCCTCATAGTTCAAGGAATGGATGTTCCCATTCATTCAAACCATTCTAGATGGAAGACAATAGTTTGTTTGGACGATGATCTTGTCAAAGTGCCTACACAATTAGATGCTCAAAGTGAGGGAGAAAAAATGCTTCTTCATGACTTCCAATGTCATATATGCAACTGGAAGAAGAGGTATCTTTCCTGGTTTGAATGTAGTTGGGATATTGGGAGAATCTAGTAGAAAAAAGGTGGTGTGGGATCACTATGATTAGCTAACCTTGTAGACCTCTAAGTCACACTATAGAAGGGTTAATGATGCATTTTTGTATGTTATCATTAACCATCTAACAGGAGATGTAGGATATAGACTAACTAGAGATGCCATAGCATTGATTGTAGAGTTGGGACATTGGTACATCCAATACCCCAAGTTCACCTACTTCAGGCTGGATGGTTTTTATGGTCATCCCCATTTGCTACCCAAACGTTTCAATAACAAGATTATTTTGACGGAGTTCATTTATCAAGCCATAGGGGTCAACACCAAATTTTCCAATAAATATAAGTCTGGTTGTCACAAATTTACCATGAAATTAGGAGAATATAGTTGTGCACACAATATAGCAGCAAAGGTAATTTGTGATGAGTTGATCCATTTGAAATTAGGCTTATATACCTCTAGGAAGTCTTTCAATCCCAAGCATAAGATGCAAGGTTTGCTCCCTACAACTTTTGACAAGCATTTCAGTTTGCTGGAGGATTTTTGGATGGACCCATAGGATGAGTATGATCTAAGAAGAAGAAATTATGAAATATTGCCCATTCCACTCATGGTTGAATATGGGGTGAAGGAGGATATTCCTGATACTTTTTCAGATGACGGGGTAACCTTGGATCCCCAATATGATGCTGAGAAAATAGGTACTAATTTCTTGGATCCAGTGAATTGGGATGCAGAGGAATCCATTGATATCAAATAGATTGCAAGGCCGGTCTTGGATAGAAGTATCTAGTGGGTGGTCATGAGAATTAAGGAGCTAGAGGCTCAAACCTTTAAAAAGAGAAAGGTTCCAGGTACCACTTAGGATACAAAAGGAAAAAAAGAAAGATATCTCCTAAGGATCCCTTGGAGATTTTCCCTCCCAATTCTTGAGAGGAGCCTAAGCCTATGATTCCTGCTCAAGATGTTCCTGAAGAACATGGAGAAGAGGCCACAATAGAACATGGAGGGGAGACTTCATCTCAACCTAGTGTTTCAAAAGTTTTTGAAGGTGAAGCATCAACTCAACCTTCTCTCATAGAGCAGTGAATTGGGGAAATTCCTACTGGAACCTTTCGTAAGGAAGTTGGATCCTTAAAGGGGAAGGAGCATGAAATTGAAATCCATGACATTGATATAGATTCTAAGGCCACCCCATTTGATAAAGAGACTCATGTGGTTGCAGCCCATGAGGAAACTAAGGATGGGGATGTAAGCATGTCCTCACCCTAGAGGATTAGTTGAAGCTATTTGAAGAGGCTAAACAAGAAGCAAAGGCCAAAACACAAGCTGAGGCACTTGCTAAGAAGCATGAATCGAATGCTAAGGCTAGGGAGGAAGATGCAAGGAAATAAAAGGAAAAAGAGGACTTGCTACAACAACAAAAGGAGTAGGAACTCAAGACCAAAGAAGAGAGATAAATTGGCTATGATAAAAAAGATCCATAAGCTTGAAGAGGAGAAAGCTAGACAAAGAAGGGAAAGAGAAGCCCTTGAGGCTAAGTTTAAGGTTGTTGAGGAAGCCCACATAATGAAAGAAGAGGAAGAATGCCTAGAAAGGGAGAAGGATGTTGAAGAGCTTGCTAGGTATGAACAAAGGTCTAAGGAGGCATGGGATCAAGTCAAGGAGCTTGAGAGACAGAGAGATCAAATGTGTGAGGAGAAGAGACTACAAGAAGAGTGTTTGAAAAAGGAATTAGAAGCTAAAAAGTTGCATGAGCAAAAAGATAAAGAAGAATTTGAAGGGTTGGCACAAGAAGTTGCACAAAGGGAACAACATGTACAAGAGGTTGATTCTCAACCTAGGACCACCATATTGCAACCTCTTTCTTCTGCCACTATTGCCTCTTCTTCTACACAAGTAGTCACCACTCCTGCTACTCCAACATGGCTAAAAATTGATTTTGAGAGAAAAAAAAATAGTTCAACCTCAGCCTCTAAATTGGGATGAAATGATGGAGATAGAGAAGGAAATACCCAAGAAAAAGACAAGGGTTCTTCATTCCACTAAGCCCACAAATGCATGAGAGATTGTTATTGAATGTGCAATTCTGATGGTGGACAAAGACAGAAACGACATGCAAATAACTGATTACGAAGTGGGCACTATCAATTTGGGGAGACCTACAAAGAATCAACAGATGAACCTCATTGATATTGTAGCATCCTCCACCAAATATAGAATGATCAAAGATAAGTAGAACATGATGAACTTAAAGCTCAATTGGATAAGTTACACAAATTCTTGAAGGATGTATCGACTTCAGTTTCTCAACAACCTGCTACTCTAGAGACCCCTATCTTATTGAGCAAGAAATAAGTTGATGACTTAGTGTAAATGAGGAGTAAGGTGGGGATGCTTGATAGGTGGATTGATAAGCTCAATCAAGAGGTTAGTGAGGTGATGGATGATGGTTTTAAAGTTCATGAAGGTGCACTTGAGTTGGTGGAAGATATGAATCAACATGCTGAAGTCCTAGAAAAACAAGATGGGGAATATAGAGAACATGTCAAGAAATTGAAAGACATCAAAAAAGTGCCAAATCAGACTCTATTGGAGCAATCAATCCTTGATGAGGATAATGTAGATTTTATTGGGAAAACATTGAGTATAATCAAATTTAGATCCAAATTCATCTATGAGCATAAGAATGAAGTTCAAGAAGCTAGCAAAGACTTGAATGAACAAATTAATGAATTGGAGGCGGTGGTTGCTATTCTAGTCAATGTGGGCATCCCGGTCAGAGGTCTTCCTCTGGATAAGTTAAAGGAGAAATGGACCAGAAGATTTGAGGAAGTAATGTAGAAAGAAGATGATGGAGAAGACTTGTTATTGGATAGACTCATGGACATCAAAGATGAGGTGAGAGCTGCTAGAAGGGAATTGATCAAATTGAAAGATATGCGAGAATTCACCTCATTAGAGTTGAAGAGAATTAAATTTGAGGATGATTGGGTAGATGGACCCGATCTAGACATTCTTCAACAAGTATTGAGTATCTCCTTGATCAGGCAATGCAGGAATGAGCTAGCAATAGAACGTTCTCTCCTTGGTGGAAAATTTCCTCTCCTCTCCTATTTTGTAGGGTTTTGGCATGAGTTGAACTTAAGCTCTCATCCACCAGTTCTACCTTCCTCCTTCGGCATCTGATTTTGCACAACAGGGTCATTAGTTATTGAACTAAAGATTAGCCAGTATCCTTCCTTCATGCAGTTCCAACTCCTTGATTAGTAGATCTCAGTTTCTGATTGAGAGAAATTTATGCATTGCGTGCCTATATGTAATTTTTGGCTCCATTTTGTAAAGGTCGGCTGATTGAAGAAGGATTAGCCACCTAATAAGATAGTAGATAGGGATTATAGTTTTAGGATTTCATAATTTTTACCAAGATACCTTGAAAGTTCTATTGAACTTGGATATTTTTATAGTTTTATACAATTTCATGTTATTGTCTAGTTTGAACCTCAATGATAATGTTAATGAATCATGATCATCTATGTGCCAGTGAATGTTGTGCCTAAATGTTTTCTATTTGATGAAAATCAATAGGGGAAACCATATTTAAGATTATTTAATTGAATTATCTGTTAATGGAATTACTTTTATGTCTATTTGATCTAATTTTAGCAATGAATGAGTGATGTGTTTCAATCTTGAAGTGAAGTTTTAGTGAATGGTTGTGATTATTGTATTTTTCACTATGAATGTATGCAATGGTGTAGGTTATGCTATGGATTGCATCATGTTATGGTTTTTTGGTTAATTGAAGAAACACTCATTATTAAGGTACATGTCTAGATGTGAAGAAGTTCTATTCATATTTTACTGTTCTAAAGCCTTGATCTATCTATTTCTATTTATTTATACCCCCCAAACGTAGGTTAATTGATATGATGCAGTTTGTATTCCTTTATACTAGCAAGCCCCTTGAATATTATAGTTGCATTGGCCATTGAGTAACATTAGCATAGTTAAGAACCAACTACCAAGACCTTGGAAGATAGATTGCTTTATGTTATCTTTCTTTTTCAAGAGAAATAGGATAGAGATATTCTATTTAATGTTGTGTTATTTTGACCATCAATAGGTACCATAACCATGAATCATCTATGGTTTCTTTGAGGGCATGCCTCTTATTGGAATCTAATGTGAGAGAACATAATCTAATCTATCATGCTACAAGCTTCCCAATACTTAAAACATTGTAGTATAGTTTTGGCACATGCAAAGTATTATGAATACAATTATTTTCTCCTTGATTATTCTCCACCATAAGCGTATCTTTTACAATTGTATAAACTTATTTATCATCACAAAGTTCTTAGAGAATCATCTAATTTGACAAAGAGATAAAACTTATCTTTCATGTGATTTGAGTAGCCTCTATCCTAGAATCACATATCCTTTTGATGTTATTCTTTCAAATTGCATTTGAAAAATGTGAAATGCTTTGAATCTTCAAGATAGTTGTCTCTTGACTTATTCAAATGAGATTCCTTTTTTCTACTTTCAAATTGATAATGCCAATAATTTTCATAATATCTACACTAAATTCTTCTATGATCCACACAAATTCTTCCTATTCCTTTACTACTTCCTATCACATCCCTAGTAATTAATCTCATAGAATGGAAGTCAAAGAGAGTAAAGGTGGGAGTAAGTGTGCTAGGAAAGAGGAAAATATATGGTGCATTTAATAAGGCATCACACCCTTGTCATTTATCCTTGAATGTCATGTGAAGGTATGGGCATCCATTCTTTTCCATGAGAAGGCTGTAGGATATGGAAAAGATATGGTGCCTAACAACATTTAAAGCCCTATAACCCCTTAGTATGTAGATTCATACTTTGTTTTGGAGAGAAAAATTGCATGAGTAGAATCGCATGGAGAGAGGAAATAAAGAGATTGGACAAGAGAAGGTAAGAGGAGGTTAGTGAGAAGAAAGATGCCCTCATCGAATACCCTGATTGCAGGTTATGCACATAATCAATTTGTTGAAATGGATTTAGAGACTTTGAAGCAAATTCCATTGGCAGGTGTAAAAGCCACGTTTCACAACAATAGCCAGTAGTCTCCTTGCCTATTCAAGGAGGAAAGTCTGAATAAGCTACGATCATCCATCGAAGTCAAGAAATGAGGAAAATATGGATGATAAGATGAAGGAATGCAGATGCCTTAAAGGGATGTGATGGAAAACCTTTTGAAGAAATCCATGGCCCAGAATGGGTAAGTGCAATTGCATCTCAGTGAAGGAAATGACTGTTCTGTATACACATAATGGGTTGGTTGAAAGATAATGCAAACTTTTAAGTCGATGCCATTGTTGGCACAAAATCCAGACTTCATAACCTTTAAAAACATCCTCACTGCCTGCGATGAAGTGGGCTGCTCAGAAAGTAAGCTACAAATATGTAACTTCATCGCCTAGAAGGGTATTTGTGTTATAAGTATATATTTCTATTATGGGTTTATGATTTGGTTTCAACAGCTGTCCATCCAGTAGTTGCATATCTGAGTCAGCTATGGGATGTAAGGGTACTAGTTTTATAGATTTTGTAGCCTGAAGATAAAATAATATAGATTATATAAATTCATAACCGGAGAACCACCGCCTCTCCTCTGTCCATGCACTCCCTAAATGATAACATATGTATGAATGGGAAACATAAATTGGAAACATAAGGTGTATGAAAAAGAATGCCTCCAGGAAATATAGTTACTTGAAATGCCTTGGCCGTAGGGTGAGTTGCATAAGGGAATTGATAGTTGAGCATTGTAAACCTTCACGCACATGCAACGAGCACTTCCCCGCAATTCTTAAAATGGAGATTTCGAGGAGAGCTGGCACATTTAGTATATTTAATATTGTCCATCGAAGTTAAGTAGTTAAAAAAAAAAGTGTGTATATATCTATATATATATTCAGCATGTTTAGGTTCTCCAATTAATAAAACTAATAAAGTAGAGCTTTGACACTATTGTGTTAGATGTGATATCTAATTTATCACAATAAGAAGTATAGATTACATCATAGACCATTCAAATTTTAAGAAATAAAATGGGTTTATCAATAGCAAGCTGTAGCCTTATCACCATGATTTTATGGTCAAAAGTATTGTGGTGTATATGACAGTTGTAAAGACGAGATCCTTTAATGATATTTGAGAAATATTATGAATGTTGTAAACCTTGTCAACATTAAGGTGGTAATTAAACTTGTTGTAGTTATGACTGTTTGCGATCTACTTTTAGAGGTTGCATAAATGCAATAATGTTTAAGTATGTTCTTTATTCCTTGTTGATCTATAAGTTTGATCTGTACTTAACTAATATTTAAGAGATCCTTGTGTCAAAGAAATCCTGTAGAAACATGTAATGGTTAGAAAGTGAAAAGAGTTCAATGATTGTTAAGTTTATACAGTCTCTATTAAAAAGTGTTAAGTCATATTGAGAAGATATTAAGATGCATGTGATTATGGAAAAAGTTGGGAAATTCTATTGTAATAGAAATATGTGTAAAGTGTTGCTTTAATGTCATTATATCTTCCTTGCTAAATGCAAAATTCAGGAATGCTATATAATATTAAACTGGTATTTGGGCAATGGGGTAAAGGTTAAATATGACCACCAATTATCTATTAACCACTTGAGTAGAACCTCAATATTGAATCTATTATTGGAATTTTGAATGGAAGTATTTTCCTATAGCAATAGGGTAGGCTTTCCTTGTATGTTGTAAAGCATTAGTTAAAAGGAACCCTATGTGGGTAATCATTAAGCTTGACTTATATAACCCTCTTCCTATTAGCCCCAACCTTAGACAATACCACAATTATCATAAGTGTTGGCACTAACAAATATAGCATTTCATCCCTTGAAGAAACTCTTACTAGTTGGGTACTCCCACATTGGGGTATCCGTGATTAATAATCCTTTCAAGTTGGGGAATTATTAGACATAACTATGTTTTTCAACCAAGAAGGGGGAATTACACTAACCTTAAGACTTTTATATCTTTGAATCTTATTGTGGCTTTACATCCTTAGCTAAAAGGTGTAGAGATGTTATAAAGAGCTATTCGACCCCTTGTCTTGACATGTGTGTGTGAGGAGTTGAGTTGGAAATTTACATCGAAAATCTAAGTAAGAAGATTTATAGATTAATGGTTGCAATGTGATCATGTGGGTCCAAAGATAATTTCATATTACATAATAAGCTTAGCCCATAGGTCAGTGAGATGAATCTATAAGAGATTTGGGATGTTTAAGTTGGATTATAAATAAAATGGGTAGAGTTTGATCCAAGTCTTCAATATCCTTAAGGGGGAGTGTTAGCAAATCCTTGTTATGGGGAAACCTATGTGTATGTATCCCTTGTGATACCTTGTAAGGAGAACTACATGTGACATTGATTTATTTGGAAGTGAGTACATTGGAAGTCCTTGGGTGATGGACACCTCTATGACATCAAGTCTGTAGGGGAAGGGTCTAGGGGGGTAACTCCTCAATGTTGGGGTTGTTCCTATTTTTTTTTTTTACCTTATCTCTTCAGTAGGCTTCAAATGAGGCCGAATGGGTATTGGATGGTTATAAAAGAAAACTTGATAACTTTTATTCAATATATAATGTGTGTGTTTGAATAAAAGCTAAAGGAAGGAAATAAATTAGACTACTTGGTAGTGGTTACTAGTTGAGTTGAGCTTACCTCATGTTGGTACTAAGAAAATTCTTTTATGTATTGTGAATATTAACCTCAGAATTAAATGACTATGTATATACTTCTAATTTAGTTGACTGTGATCTACTTATTCTATGTTAAGAACCTATCTTCTAGTGATATTGCTAAGCTTGAGTCAAGGAGAAATATTGTTATGCTCAAGATTAACAGGTGTCTAGGGGTAGTACTATGCTCGAGATGGACCATAGTCAAGGAGTAGAACTATTATGCTCTAGATTAACAGGTGTCTAAGGGTAGTATTATGCTGGTGATGGAAAGTAGTCAAGGAGAAAAACTATTATGCTCAAGATTGATAGGTGTCTATGGGTAGTACTATACTTGGGATGGATAGTAGTCAAGGAGCATTCTATTATGCTTGAGATTGATAGGTGTCTAGGAGTAGTACTATGTTGTAGATGGACAATAGTCAAGAATTAGTACTATTATGCATGAGATCGACAGGTGTCTAGGGGTAGTAATATGCTTGAGATGGATAGTAGTCAAGGAGTATACTATGTCGGTGATGGCCATCCTTGGTTGCTTAGCCATCTGATGGACTGTAGGGAAGATAGCTTCTAATGAATAATAGGTAGGTATCAGTTGGACTAACTTCATAGTATAGTTTTGGCATATCTTGATGTGGAAATGGTATACTTGACCCTATTAAGTTGAGGGTGGACCCTTGGTGTAGTATGGGGCACACTGAACCCTCCTCCTAGTTGTCCAATGGTGCAAAAGATAGAATAAAATGATGGGACCTATGGTGTAGTGTGCAATGCATTGATCAATATTCCTTTTCTATTTGGGATGCACTAAGGGAAAATGTGCATTAGCCAATGTGAATGTGTTTTTCAATCATTATGGTATTTGTGACATGTATGGGCCAATCCCTATTGTACTTATGATGTACATATGAGTGAATAACTAATGTACTAGTGATGTACGTATGAGCTAGTCACTATTGTGATGTGATGTACATATGAGCCATCACTAAAGCAATTGTGATGTGCATATGAATTAGTGTATAAGTGATGTATGCTAGAGCTAGTCACTATGTATATGGGACATGTTGGAGCCACACACTATGTATATGTGGCATATGATGGAGCTAGTCACTATGTATATGTGACATATGTTGTAGCTAGTCATAAGCTATTTATGATGTATGTTGTAGCTAGTCACTATGTATATGTGACATATGTTGGAACCAATCACTATGTAAATGAGATGTGTATGAGCTTGTCGCCTTGTGTATATGAGATGTATGCTCGAGTCACTCCTTATGGGAATTGGGGAATTATGGAATTATATGACCCTTGAGTATTTGTGTATGTTTGCATACTATTGATTGGTAATGTTTGGTATAATATCAACACTTGATGTTGAGTTGCTATTGTTATATTCGGTTAGACTATGTTTTACTAATAGTCATGGTTTAAAGAGAGATCAGAGATATCATACAAGAGGAGAGAATGGACTCCCTCTAGTATTGTCGGGAAAAATTTGAAGCCTTTGATTTCCTACAAAAGGATACATAGGCAAGGTCATCAATAATGAACCCTCAAGGCTTAGTTCTAGGTCTAGGAATGACCTTAACCTTGGGAGCTTACCACTCACATGTGTATGAAAATAAATGGTGACGTCTAGTTGATGCCACCATGGTAAATGAAGAAGTTTGAAGTTAGCACTTTTAAGCTACATGGAGGCTGTTCATGATTAAGTTTGGTATTGCACTTGAATTGATTTAAGCAAAAATAATTGGTAGCGACTGAGGGATGGTTGTTACACTTCATCTCTTAGTAGAAGACCTCCCTTGAGATTTATTTAAGTGAGAGAAGTATTGCATATTTTTCTTCAATTTCTATAGTAGGCTAGAAAACTTGCACCAAGCTCTCCATAGAATGTTGTGCATATACTCCTCATGAGATTCCAAAAGACCTATCAACTCTATGACTTTGAATATGGTTTGATTTTAATTTTATCAATGGGTATCACCATTGAATAAAATTTAGGGAAAGGAAATCTATAAAAATTATACAATTTTCTCTTGTGTAACTAGTTTCTCTTGAATCTCGAGCTAGTTCACAATTCCTTGAGGCATTGTAATAAGTTACTGAATGGATGCAACTTTTTTTATCTTTAAATTTCCAAAAACTCTTTGAAAGGATTACAGTCTTACCAATCTAGTTTAGTGAGATCCCATGTAAGCAATTTGTTGAGCCTCCCATGCATCCTTTGATTTTGTCATGCAAAAAATATAGGGAAATTTTGAAATATCCAATGTAGATTTTGTTAAGGAATAAGCTTGTCTAGAAAAGTTAGAAGATGTTTCTAGAAGAACTAGAATCTTCTAGAAAAGTTACAAGATGTTTCTAGAAGAACTAGAATCTTCTAGAAGGGAAAAAACCTTCTAGAAACTAGAAGCAACTAGAAGATGTTCAAGGAAAAAGAACATTCCAGTTTAGAGATATCTAGACTATTAAAAGTTTCTAGATCTTAGAGGCATCAAGTATAAATAAGAGGTTGTCCATTGTGAATAGAACTACTATTGAGGTAAGTTGTTGGATTGATATTTGATTAGCAAGATAATCTTTGAAGAAGTTTGATCTATTTGTTTGATGGCTATTTTTTTAACATGGGATCTACAAGTGAAAGTTTGCCAATCTTTGATGGAAGTGGATTTGCAGATTGGAAGATTGCAATTAAAAATGCTTTGAGAGAAAATGCTCTATGGAGTGTAGTGACTAAAGAGATTGGAGAATCTCACCAAAAGAAAGAATTTGAGGAGTTATGGAAATTCAAGTTGGAGCAAGCTAGAGTAATTATTGGTAATGCCTTGAGTCCCAATCTTAATAGAAGGTTTGTTGATGTTGATAATGCGATAGAACTATGGAAGAATCTAGAAAAAGATTATAAAGATGCAGATATTACTAGTGTGTTCAACATAGAAGAAAAATTGGTAAACATAGGCCCAACTGATTTTGAAAAAATGGATGATTACTTTAATGAGGATACATATTTAAATGCCCAATTGAAGAAAATAGGTATTGAATATGTGAAAAATGATTTTCAGTTGATTGAAATGGTTGAAAGTAAGCTTCCCCAACCTTGCAAGGCATTTAAAGAATCAAGGAAAAGGGTTATTCAGTTAAATCCTAATACCCCCCAACAAACTTTTGATCAATTTTGTAAGTCAGTTTTAGATGAAGAAGCTCAACTTATTAAAGAAGGTTACATTAAGAAGAATCATGCATATGAAGCTAAGGGTAAATCATTCTCTAGATATGATGATGGAAAGAAGAATTGAAAAGGATATAATAAATTTTGAAATAATGGTAGTTCTAACTAGTTTTATAGAAATGAAGGTATAGAAAAGCAGTTGGAAAGAAAACCTATCATTTGTAGGTATTGTGGGGGTGAGAATCATATGGAAAAAAATTGTTTGAAGAAGTAGAACAATGAAAGACAACAATACAAGCCTAAGAAAAAACAATTTAAAATTGAATCAGGCGTCTCATTCATGAGAAATCACTATTAGCAATAAAAATGAAACTATTAGTTCTAGAGATGGGAACTACTCGGTGTAACAAATGGAACTTTGAAAAATGTTTTACTAGTTGAAGGATTGGGGGTGGAATCTTATTTTAGTATATAGAATTACTCAAGTTGGATATGAGTTTGTTGTTACTACTGATCAAGTTATTGTAAGAGATAAAAAAGACCCAAAAAGTATTATTGCTATTGGTAGAATTGACCATAAAGAAAGTCTCTTTGAATTTTTTGGATTCATTGATGATGAATACACACACTCCCATGTTTTTGTTGCTCAAAGTGATTATATGTCAAAATTGTGGCATGCTAGATTTGGACATACAAATTATAGAAAATTACAAGACATGGTTAGAAAGAATATGGTTAGAGGATTAACAAAGATTTTAGCATTTCAAGGTATATGTGAAGGATGTGTGTTAGGGAAACACCATCGAGATCCTTTTGACTCAGGAAAAGCATGGAGAGAAATATATCCACTACATCTCATTCATAGTGATTTATGTGAACCGGGATATCCTTCCATCTCAGGTGTTAGGTACCTTCTAATTTTTATTGATGATTATAGTAGACAAGTATGGGTTTATTTTCTTGAAAGGAAAAGTGAAATCTTTGAGGTATTTCAAAGGTTTAATGCATTAGTTGAAAACCAAAGTGGAAAAAGGATTAAATGCCTAAGAACAAACAATGGGGGTGAATATTGCAATTATGCATTTGAATCATTTTGTGAAAACATGCTATTAAGGTACAAAGAATAGTTTCATATACCCCTCAACAAAATGGAGTAGCTGAATGGATGAATATAACTCTTTTAGAAATGGCACATTGTATGTTGCATTTTAAAATTTTACATAATAAATTTTGGGGATTGGATGTCTCTTGTACTACAAATATTGTGAATAGAATCCCCGCCAAAGTCCTCACAAATCTTACTCTTGAAGAAGCTTGGAGTGGAAGAAAGCCTCACATCAGGTATTTTAATGTTTTTGGGTGTATTGCTTGGGCCCACATCCTAGAAGAAAAAAGAAAAAAGCTAGAACCAAAAAGTCATACGTGTTTATTTATGGGCTATAGTGAAGAGTCAAAGGCTTACAAATTGTATGATTTGGAAATAGAAAATATCTTTATTAGTAGAGATGTAAAGTTTGATGAACATTCACAGCTTACAGCCACAAATGATTTCCACATTTCAGATATTTTACAAAGCAATGAAAACTCTATTAACGAGGATGAGAAGAGCACTACTACTAATAAATATGGTATAACTAATAGTAGTGATGATGAAGAAGAAATTCCAGTTAGATAGAAGACAAAGAGTATTGAAGAGATATATAGACAAAGCCCAAAACTCCAATGAAGGAATGGTAGTGCCCTCATGGAAAAGTCTTACAAATAAATGACCCAATCTCATATGAGCAAGCTAGAGGGAAGAAAGAATGGGAGCAAGCCATGAAAGAGGAATATGATGCATTACTAAAAAATAAAACTTGGGAACTTGTGCCCCTTCCCAAAGGCAAGAATGTTATTGGTTGAAAATGAATTTATAAAAAAAGAGTTCAAATCCAATGGAGCCATAGAAAGATACGAAGGTAGATTGGTTGCTAAGGGATTTAATCAAAAAGGTGTTGATTATGAAGAAACATTTTCTCATGTCATCAAAATCAACACAGTTAGAATTATTCTTTCTTTGGAAACAAGTCTTGGATGGCATGTTCATCAAATGGATGTTAAAAATATTTTCTTAAATGGAGATTTAGTTGAAGAAATATACATAAACCAACCACCTGGTTTTGTAGATGAACAACATCCTCACCTTGTTTGCAAATTAAATAAATCACTTTACAGTCTAAAACAAGCACCTCGGGCATGGAATGAAAAGATAGATAGATATTTTTAGTTTCATGGATTTAAAAGGTGTAGATCTGATCCAAATCTTTATGTGAAGAAAGTTCAAGATGAGATTATTCTTGTTGCAGTTTATGTAGATGATTTACTCATTGCTAGACCGAATATTGGGATAATCAATTATTTAAAATTAGAACTTAAAAGGGCATTTCATATGAGTGATTTGGGAGAATTAAATTATTTTCTAAGTTTACAAGTTTGCAAACTACATGATGGACTATTCCTCTACCAATCAAAATATGCTTTGGATATTTTAAAATTTTTTAACATGCTAGAATGCAAGCCAACTTCTACTCCTTTTCAATCTGGAATCAAGCTTACTAAAGAATGTACTTCCAAAAAGGTTGATGCTACTTTATACAAGCAACTTGTGGGCAGCTTGGTTTATCTAACTCATTCTCGAGCAAACATCTGTTTTGTAGTTAATCAAGTATCAATATTTATGTAGAAACCTAAAGAAAGTCATTGGTTGGCTGCAAAAAGGATACTACGGTATGTTCGTGGAACAATACACTATGGTATCTAGTATGGTCAGAAGTCCTCAATTTCTTTGGTTGGATTTGTAAATTTAGATTGGGGAGGTGATATAGATGACAGAAAATGTACAAGCGGTTATGTTTTTCAGCTTGGATCAAACCCTATTACATGGAGCACTAAAAATCAAACTAATACATCATTGTCTTCATGTGAAGCAGAATATAGAGCAGCAAGAAAAGTAGGAAAGGAAGCAGTTTGGATTCAAAATCTTCTATTTGAACTTGGTTTTTCCCAAAGTTTTGCTACTAATTTGTACTGTGACAATCAAAGTACCATACAAGTTGCCAACAATCCAGTATTTCATGCTAAGACAAAACATATTGAGCTTGATGTTCACTACATACAAAATCTTGTTCAAACAAATATTGTCCATCTACAATATTGTCCAAGTGAAGAACAAACAGCTGATGTATTTACTAAGAGTATGACTGAAGCCAAATTCTTGAAATTGCGAAAAATGCTTGGTATGCTAGAGGTGAACATTAAGAGGGGATGGTAGTATAATGTTCCCCTCCCTTGTATCTTCCTCTCTTTTGTAATCTTCCCCTCTCATTTGTATCTTGTTTGTAATATTCTATCCAATCTTAAAGGGGGATGTTAAGGAATAAGATTGTCTAGAAAAGTTAGAAGATGTTTCTAGAAGAACTAGAATCTTCTAGAAAAGTTACAAGATGTTTGTAAAAGATGAAGGGCAAGAACCTTCTAGAAACCAGAAGCAACTAGAAGATGTTCAAGGAAAAAGGGCATTCCAATTTAGAGATATCTAGACTATTAGAAGTTTCTAGATCTTAAAGGCATCAACTATCAATAAGAGGTTGTCCATTGTGAACAGTACTACTGTTGAGGTAAGTTGTTGGATTGTATGTAAGCAAGTTAGATCAATATAATTTCTTTGAGCCATTTCATAATTGTTTTATGCTTTGTTTTGTCCTGTTTGTTGCTGTTTTATTATTTGGGCCTGTTCTTACAGATTTGATGTTTATAGACCTAGATTTTCCTTTTTCTATCCTCGTTCAACAGAATTGATTGATTTTTTGTCAAGGCATTAAAAGAATTCTCATCTGCAAGTTCTATGTATCCAGCTTCCACTAATTTCAGAGACCTTGGGATAATATTATGGTTTTCATTACGATAAAGCGATAGCTGTCTCTTGTAAACAATGAAAATTGAAATCGAAAACTAGCGCTATTAATCTTTTGGAGATAACTGTTACCCTAATCTTACTATCCTAGCAATACTTTTTTTTTCAACATGCTCTAATACCAATTGAAAGATTTAAAGCTCTAACACTATACTTAACAGGAAAAAATATAGAGCTATAATAAATTATTATCAATTAGAAAAACACTGCCCGAACCTGAGCGATCAGCATATATAGAAAAGAAAGGCTATCTTTTCTGTAATTTGGATTCACTATTTCTCTTTCTACAAAGAACAGGAAATGGAAATTTATTTTATAGACTACTGATCTGACATATACGATCAGAGAAAGTATATGTAAAACAACAAGCAAAAACTAGAAACTAAAAATTAAAACCAAAAAACAGCGCAGCATTCAAAGTGCAGTTGCAGGGGCTGTTCGAAAAATGCTATTATACATCGTGTTGATCATGAATCTTCAGTCCCATATGGGTTTCACAGTGAACTACAACAAGTAAAGAGATTCATTGTATCATAATTAATCCTTATGATTATTGTAAAGCTTTGAAATTGTTATTTTTATAATCTAATCTTGAACATAATGCTTGACCCTTTGTATACGTTGCCATACATTAATTTCTCTATGTGTGCATGTCGGAGAGCACCTCCTTGTGCATAAATCTCACTCACAGCAATATAGAAGTCTGCTCTAGTCATGTTGTAAACACTTGGTAAAACTGTAACATTTGTTTTGGTCATGTAACTTCAAATGCAACAACTAAAGGAATTCATTGTTGAAGAATGAGTTTACTTGCAGTAACTGTAAGGTGAGTTTCGTGTCTTCAGAGATAGTGCTAGCGTATGCTGCAAGAAATGTTTTTCATAAAGCTACAGGTCATTTCTTTTTGTTTTGCAATAATATTCATATGTTTGAACTTGTAGCAAAATAATAACATCTATACGATTCTAACTGTGGTGTGAGAAGAAGTAAAAAATTCCTTCAAAGACTTTCATAAAGTTGTGTTTGTAATAATTTCCTTGCATATTTTTCCTTTCCGGTATAAGTATGGAAGAAACGATTGAGAAGTACATTAATGACCAACCGGATCAGATGCCGCAAGATGAGCTACTTACGGACACTGATACACAGGTAACTCCTCCAATAAAATCAACAAAGATGTGAGATTAGTCTTTGTCAATTTTGGTATTGAAATCCGTTCTGTTTTACTTAAGACTGATCCTAGCTATGCAATGTCATCAGACCTTGAAATTTTTGCGAGGAGAAGCCTTAAGACTTAGCCATCAAAGTGACACTCTCATAAATTCTATCAGGTTTTACTTCTATCCAGTTTGAAATGCAAAATATCATACTTTTTTCTAGTTTAAAAATTTAGAATCTCTTCTTACTATTTATGATTTTCAAGATTAACTTCTTATCAATTAAACATTAGCTGACTTTGAAATATTCTGTTTTCTCTCAGGCAACTAAATGGAGATATCCCTACATCATTAAGCATACGGGATCTCCAGCAGCTTGAAGCTAAGCTAGAAAAAGGCCTGTCATGTATAAGATCAAAGAAGGTAGGTCAAGCAAACGGGGAATTTTATTAAAATTATTTGGTAATTATTATTGAGATATGAACTGAAACTGACAATGAATTTTTTATTAATATTTACAAAGAGATATAAGGGATAATAGGACTGAAATAGAGGATAATAATAAGAGTTATAATAGGTTAAGAGAGAGCACTAAAGTCTTTCCTCAAAGAATGTTTAATCATTTTATGTGCCAAAAAAAAAGATAAACAATCAAGGTTAATAATAAAATTTAAAATTGAGGTAGTTGTGAAGTAAATATGTATCACAAGTGTTTTGATCAGGTCATATATGGGACAATGTATATCTCCTAGATTTTTCACTTCATGCACCATCATTTGAAAAATTATTTTTGACATCATCTATTATGTCAAGAATTTTTTTTTGATGAATAGGCAGCTATCTATATTAATTCAAATATAAAGATACATATTCACAAAAAAAGGATGGGTGGTAAAAAGGCACGCTCTGAGAGTCAAATGGGTAGCACCCAAAAAAACCAATAGATCACATGGGTGAAGCCCAAAAGTCCAAAATGCATGTATCAATTCAATAAGATAATTCATTGGAATGAAGGAGGAGGTGATTGTTTGATTTTAGTATAACAGTTCATTTATTTCCCTTTACTAAACTAACCATGTCGGCTTATACAAGATTTCTTGCATATAAATCCAATCACTTATATAATCTTTCTATTGAAATAATGTGTGTAGAGAGTATTTTTGGTCCCTAAAGAGACAAAAAAATCCCCCACACATCATCTAAAAGATTACACTTGACTGAAAATAAAGCGATCCTTAGCTTTTGCCTCCTGACATGAAAGTAGAAATTGTCTACTGTTGAAATGAAACTAAAAAACATGAAAATGAAATTTGGAAGTAGGAACCATGCAACATTATGAACCCACAAAGAAATAGTACACCACAATTCAATGTATTCTCCTTTGTATTCACTTCAAAATATTTCTACAATAATTCTAGATCAACCCATTTAAATTGTTGTAAATACTATTCATCTCCCAATTTGAATAAATGTTACTAAATAGGGGAGATGAATTTTTTTTTTTGAGGGCCTACCCCTTAA
This sequence comes from Sequoia sempervirens, assembly GCA_007258455.2. Taxonomy (NCBI): domain Eukaryota; kingdom Viridiplantae; phylum Streptophyta; class Pinopsida; order Cupressales; family Cupressaceae; genus Sequoia; species Sequoia sempervirens. Next base: position 46,966 of record VDFB02072034.1, read on the forward strand.
GGAGAAAAGGTGAAAATAAACCTAAGGTAGGATGAAAAAAGAGTGGGTCTCCATCTCAGACAGGACATGTGTGCAAGGCACACCAAGGCCTATGACCTTTTATCCAAAAAAAAGACTCACTACCTCCTATATATACCTTATTTATGTCTAAGATATCACCCAGGCCAACTTAGATAGCCCTATATAAGCCTTAATCCAACTTAAATAACTAAATAACAATATAATAATGATAATGACTTAATTAAGGGTTAAGATAGCTACAAACCAGCTATTCATAATCCTATGTACACTAATATTAAGGGTGTAACATATTTGTTCTTCAAAATTAGTCTTAGAATTGGCTTTATCAAATATTATATGATAATATTAGATAGAGCTATGGATCAACAGATTTTCCAATAATTTACGATTCTCTCTAGACACTAGTAGCAATAATCACTTTTTCAATAGCAAGGTTTGATTTTTCCATGTGCAATGTCATTGGAATTTCTATGGTAGGAGAGTTGGCATCTCTTGGGCCAATGACGTAATTGTTGTAAGTTATGACCTCACCAACATAGGTCTTGAGCTCTTCCTTTTTTTCCCATATTAGTTCGATAAGCCTAGGATGGTAGACATAGATACATGGAGAGACTACCAATCGTCCTCAAATGTTAAGTTATTAAGATTAACTGTATGTAGTTTATTTTTACCTATTTACATGTTGGATACATAGATTTATCTAATAGAGAGTTATAATTTATGCAATCCTCACCCAATAAGTGTCTATATTGATATAAGATAGTGTTCTAGCTCTCTCTAGACTTAGTTGAGCTGAAAATATGTTTTCCAACTTAGAAAATCCTTGTAAATAAAGTTGGTAAGCTCATTGTTCCTTCTTTATAGTGGTGTTTAGCCATATTGGTAATCTTGAATTGCTATCTTTGGAATGTCTCTTCTAATTACTTTGGGGGGACTTGGCTATCTTAGAAGAATGGTGGGTAGAGGAGCTAGGGGAGGAGATAGGATTATCCAAGAGGAAATTCTAGGAGGGGGTGAACAAACAAACAAATAAATCAGATAATGAAACTTCCGCTCAATAGATTATCCATTACCACAAATGGTTCCTCCTTCTAGTATATCAACAAATGTTTATATCTCTTCTTGGGAAATATCTTCTTGAAAATATATAAAGACCAATTCTTCCTCATTAGTTCAATATTTTAGAACATTTTCTTATGCTAGAGGAGAATGACCTAAAAACCATGGATGGGAAGGAGGAGAAGAAGAAGGAATTAGAGGAGTAGATGGTACCCTAGGTACCTCCCTAGTTGCTTGCTAAGTCATTGTTTCTCTTGTTCATACTCTTCTATATAAGGGTTCTTGTATTGCCTCCTTTTCCTTGTCCACATCCACAAATATTGACACATGAGAAACCTATCATTCCTTCTTCTTATTTACATCCCCATGTGTAATATAAAATGATGAGTGTTCCACCTTTTCTAGTACCTAACAGGCTCGAAGGGGAATCTAAGTAGGATTCTACTACTATTGGTAAAGTTCATATATCAAGAAAGGATGCCTCACCCATGTGTTATTCCTTGCAATCATATCCTCTATCCTTGCTTCAATGGAAGCACTCTCTAGTCTTGACCATTCAATTATTTCTATTTTCTAGCCATATAATTTTCTCCACTATAGGAAGTTTCCAAGACCTCTCCATCATTCAAACCTTCTGAAATATTCATCAACTTGCACCTCTTGACTAGAGGGAGCATCATCCTATAATAGTTCTAATCCCAAGATTTCACACCTATCTATGAAATCTACCCATATGTCTTTAATAGTAGGAACATGAAAAAAATGACCAAACAAAGGCCCAACCTTGGTAATGGGATCAAACCTATATTGAGCTTCATAAGAATGAATTATAAAATGTATCATTTCCTTTTAGCTATCTTAGCATTCTAAATGTTGGAGCATGAGTAAGCTCCTCCCTGATTGAAAAAGAGAACCCATCTTTATGTTTTCTTGCAATTAACTTCTAGATCTCAACAATTTTCCTGTAAAAGTTTAATAAAATTATTTTTCACTTGGGTATCTAGGGAGTCTATAATAATCCTTGTGCAAGCCACAATTTTTTTTGTAGGAAACTATTTTAATCTA